>APFE030298714.1:167397-213387 GCA_000404065.3 Pinus taeda
ATTTCTTCTTTCTCTGGGTGGGGTCCTGGTGTATATCCTCTTCTTTTGATGTTTCTTGATCCTTTTCTTCCTCCTCTTCATATTCTATGTAAAATAATTTCTTCTCAGCACACTTATGACCTTTAGTGCATTTGATATCACAATTGTAACAAAGCCCTTTTTCTCTTTTTTCTTCCAATTGTTGTGGTGTAACCCTTGTAGGTTGTGGAAGGCTAGAAGAAACAACACTTCCATCTTTATAGTTGTGAGGGTATGCGTCCTGGTTTCCATAATTTTGCTTTCCACTATGTCACAAAGCCCTTTTACTCTTTCCAATTGTTATGGTGTTGCTCTAAAGAAGGTGTTGCTCTTTGTATCCTCATAATGTACTATCATTTCCTCCATGAAAATTGACCACGTAACAAGTCTTTTATGAGAAAAAAGCCCTTTATACCATAAAAATTGATCCGGTTCTAAATATGAAGATGCAATACATACCTTTTTTAATAGTGGTACACCATGTAGATCAAAATATTGCTCCATTTGACGTATCCAATTTACCGGATCCTTGCCATCAAACTTCCTCATCTTGCTTTTTCTTGATTTTAGGAGCATGATTTTGAAATGATTGTAACTCTGTACTTTCAGATCTTTAAGTTCTAAAGTTGTGGCCTGTAGTAGCCCTTTGCGTCCTCTTTCCAATGCCACCAGTCTGATCCAAATTGGATTCTCTAAGGAAGAGTTATACCAAATCTCCCACAGTGACCTGATTATAGACTAGTTCAATAGAGCAAAGTTGTACGACATGCCACGTGTCACTGTTTCGACCTTTGGCTCGAAACAATATGTGCAAGAAACTACAGTCCGTCCTCTTTCTATACCATCTTACGAAATTTTAATCTAATGCTCAGATAGAAAGTTATGACTATTTTTCCAAGGTCACCTGTTTGGAATGTAATTCAGGAGTCTGCAAAAAGACCAACTTCCTTAGATCATATCTTTGAAATTATAGCGTAAAACACTCTGAAATTTGGACCTGAGATTTATCGTGATGTCTTCTCAAATGGGTTATTTTATTTTATTTTATTTTATTTTATTATTATTATTTTTTTTACTTTTGAAACGTCGCAGAAAAAAAGTTATAGCGAGAATGCCACGATGACCTGTTTGGAGCAGTAAAACCCTAGAATCCAAAGCTCTGCTACCAAATTTTATGAAACCAGCTCAAGAAAAAATAGAAAAGATAGATCAACGCCTTAGAATTTAGCCTCTTCGAGGGGGAAACCTCCTTTACATTACATAAATGAACAATTCTTGGATGATACAAATGAAAATACCTCCTTTCTGTATATAGGAGTCTAATGGGTCATAATGTAATCAGAGCCGACATAACAATAATAATGTAAGGGCACAATAATAACAATAGTGGGCTTCGATGAGGCACAATAGTGACAATATGGGAACTACATGGGTACATCAATATAATAAGGGGGTTGTACTAATAACAATAAGTGGTTACACTAGTAGTATAGGGGCCTAACAATTTTTTTTTCCAAAGATTAAGTTTGCAAAGGAAATAGGCTCATTATGACCCTCAAGTGGTGTCACAATATATTTCATGTAGGGTTCACTTTCCACTTGAATCTAATTGTTTCATCCCTTATATGGAAGCTGTAATTGTGACCAATCTATCACAAAATAGCCTTGTAATTTACTAGACCAATTTCGACTTAAGAGTAGGCCATATGCTTCGGGGATGTCCACAATCACAATGTTGATGCGTTGGTGTACTTGGTGATATGATGATAATCAAATAATAACATTCCTGAGTTCACCAATGGCCGAGTGGACAAGTGATTTGTCCAGCTGAATGATTTGTGCATCAATTTTATCCCCTTTAGCATTAATTTTCTTAGCAACAAATAATGGAATTACATTCACAAATGCACCTGAATCAACCAAACAATTATGGACATTGTAATTAAATATTTCGAAAGTTAACAAAAATGGGGGGCAAAGTGTGTTAGCATCTAAAGTTACAACATTAACCACAAATTTGAGAGTTCTAGAAGACTTACCAGACACTTTTTGAGAAGAAGAAGCGTTGTCACCTGATGAAGGTTGTGAGAAGGCCTGGACAAGTAGTTCATGCTGCCCTGCTATTTTTGTGTGCTCAAAGATGGAAATATTGACACACGATCTCTTCAAATCTTTGACTATATTATAATCAATAATTTCATTTTTAACAAGCAATGCTGAAGTGTATGGAGGTGTAACTTTATTTGAAAATTCTGAGGTGATATACTTGTTCTTACTGCTAGTGGAAGTATTCTTAGAAGAAACAACATTTCCAGACTTGTTTTGTGTATTCTGAGCAAGATTAGTTGGTGGTGTGAGCCTTCTTAACACTTGCCTCTTTAGTTCTTGTTTCATCACTTCCTGTTCAGAAATGGGCCCTTTGCTCCTCAAATTATAATGGGCATTTTGTTTTTGGGGAGGGGATTCACTTTGAGGTGGTGCTTCAACACTCTTCTTGTCAGTGTTAAGAATAACATCAAAGTATTAATTGCATGTCCAATACTTATAATTTCCTCAGTCACTGCATGTTCATTTGTTTCTTCTGTGTACCCGAACTTCTTATCTTCTAATAAAGTATCAACTATATGTGTTGTGAGAGCATTCATGTTGTGGTTCCACCGTGGGAAAGTTTTTCCTGAATTTCATTCCTGATAGAAGGAACAATAGTTATCCATGCCTATACTTTCAACATTCAACACAACATTTGAACTCTGGGCTGACTTAGCCAACTGATTGTTGTTGTTGTTATTCCTTCTGAATAAGAAATACTTAGGGGGCTTGCCACTAGTAGAAGCTTCACTTGGCTTTCTCTTTAATTATGAGACTTCATTAGTGAGTGCCTTTAAATATTTCGTCAAGCTTTCGATATCAACAAAGTCCTTTTCTTTAGCCTTACTTGAAGCAAGTTGAGACTAATTTCGAGTCTCCTTGGAGTCTTTAGATTCATCATCATCAGTAATAGCTCCAATGGCATGCAAGTATTTCTCTATGACTATTTCTTCTGCAAAGCTTAAAGTCAGTGTCTCCAATGTTTGTCAGCAAGGTAGCTACGTATAATAATCTATAGTGATAAAACCATGAGGTTGCGTGTTTGGGGGGAACTTGTTCAATATACGTTTGAACGTTTGATTGAAATACTTGACTTTATCCATTTCCCACATCTTAATAGTTTCGAGCTATTTTAACAACATGGTGAGAGTCTTTTCATCGAAAAACTTCTCCAAAAACAATTTCTTAAACTCCCTCCAACCATGGGTTGAATTAATAGACAAACTATGGTACCATGTTGCTTCTCTATATTCTAGTGTGAAAGGAAAAAACCTACAAGCAACATTATCATACAATACCTCTAGCATTCGTAGATGCATGTAGAAATAATTAATATGATCTTCTGTCTTTGTCTTCTTGTCAAGATCAAACTTAGATAACAACTTCTCCAAATGTTTAGGAATTCTATGAAGGTTATCTAGAAGAGCGACTGGCCCTTGGGCCATCCAATCCAAGTCTTGATCAACCATGTCTTTGTCTCCTTGCTCCTCCTCCTTTTCCAAATCTGATGAGCCTTCTCCTTCACCATTCAATCCGTCGTTAAGCTCCAAATAAACTAGTGGTTGTTCTCAGTCAGAAAGAAAAATATATTCCTCATACTCTTCGTGAATAGGTGGAAACGTCTCTTGCTGGACTATGTCTTCTTAAGACTCTACTAATTCCTCAAGAGTGGAAAATACCAAATCTTCCATTGATGCAACCAATACACCAGTATGAGTTGCTTCTTTCTTCTTGAAATGATGAGGAAGATTATAAGCAATATGGAGTAAACCAATAGCTTTCGCAAGCCGACGGGTAATAGCTTGAATCACCCATATTTGTTTGTAGGTAACTTCTTAGGCCAACTCCGGACCAGGTTGAGAAGACCCTCCTACCTCGGGAATAGGAATAGGGATGTTATGCAGGATATTATTTCCTTGGCCAAAAGATGAATGATTGGCATGTGAAGAGTTATTAGCGGCTGCCCTCCTTCTAGCGCTAGAATGTTTATGGTGCTGGATCTCGCCAACATATAGGGGATCTCCCTGATATGAGGTCCCAATTAGAACTCACACTGTTTGGTGTAGGAGTCCCATCAAGAAATATGGTTCGAATGCCATTAAATTGGGGATTTGCCTTGGCTTAAGCAGTTATCATGAGAGAGTAGCATGCATGTGCTTTTGAATGAGAAAGATAGCGTGTCTTGTGAAATGTTCGATTGTAGATGTGTCAATGTTCTTTCACTGCAAGGGAGGGAAAGTGATCCTTTGAAAAAAAGTAATAGTACCAATCTAGTGGAGATGCATGCACATAAATGAGGAAGAATCATTAGACATCAAGCGAAATAGTTCACATTGTTGGGTGTGGAGCTTGATTGCCTTCCTGATTGTTCGGAGGTATCACCGTGTTGGACCTCAGTTCCTAACAGGGCAATAAGGCTGCTCGTTTAGTCGCCGCCAGGGGGGTCCAAGAGGGGGTGATGATGATCTTATGAGTGCCCCCGAAGCTAAAAATAGATGAAAAATTTCCTTGTAACATATTGTAATTTCGTAGTCAATCTAGGTCGTTCATTAAGCGGGTAATCTGATGGTAGAAGTTATGTTAATTTAGGGGTGCCCTAGAAGGAAACCCTCAGTTTATATGAGGGAATTGTATTGCAGTTGTGGATTATTATTCTGAGCGAGAGAGCGAGAGGAGGGTTGTGTGAGAGAGGAAAAGAAATTACAACAAATCTATTGTAGGTTGTATCTCTTCATTTTGTTGGATAATATTAAAGGAAGGACTGGCTGTTTTTCCATGGACGTAGCTCAAATTGGGTGAACCACGTATATCTATGTCTCTCTTGTTTTATGCATTTCTGTATTTGTTTTTTTGAAATATTTTGTGTATTTCATTGTTTCGTTAATTAATTTCTAACACACATAGATGCAACAATCATTAAAATCATCACAACTCATTTCCAACAAATTGAGCACCAAAGTCACCGAAATAGTTTAATTACTTTTGTACATAAGAAAGCCAACATAAACCACAAGCATTAGAAGAGTAGAGTTAAAACATCTATGATCCGTGCATTAAAATGTGCTGGCCAAATGGCTTCAAGTATTAAGCAAAAGTTCCAAGATACATAAGTACAATGAACATCACTAGCTCCAATAATGGAGTATTAGAGCCACTACTTGCTCCCCAAATATACTATCTCTATCTCTCTAATGCCTTGTGGGAGAAGCCAAGGTTAAAACTCTTTTACTTGAGAAATGAGGCTCCTTTTATAACTTGAGGCATGACCTTTCATATCCTTATGGCTCTTGAGTTTCACATATGACTTTTCAACTTATAATGACCTTTGGGCTTCTATATAACTCTTGGACTTCCAAATGACTTTTGGAATTACATGCGACTCTTGGAATTACATGTCTTTTGGACTTCTACTCCTTTGTCTTTACAATGATTACATAATTACAACATGATTTCCACATCATCATGTGGTGTGGATATGACAAGTCACTAACATTGATAACTTGGACTCATAGTGACTGATGACATGGACTTTCTTGGTAGGTGGTAATACTGCCACTTGTGTCTTCAATCTTGCATGTAGCTTCTATGTTGTTGATGTCTTCACCCTCCAAAGGGTCTTCGATCACATGGTGTCTTTTGGGTTGCTTCGATCACTTGGATTTCAATGTGTTCTTCATTCTTGAATGCTTCCTTTGACTGCCCACTTTGCCTGATCTTCTTCATGCATATTTTCCATGTTGTTCTTAGAATACTTGCAACTGCAATCACTCACAGCAAGCAAACATAAGCTTGAAAAATATCATATCCTAACATGTTTGATGCAATTTTTTTCTCCATGACTTAACAATGCGCTTAGAAAGGAAAAGAAATCTTTTGGGTGCACGGGCGCACTATGAAAGGGGGAAGGGTTGAGGCTTTGAGGCTTTAGGATACACTCATGCACTCAACAAGAGAGAGAAAACTCAAGGGAGGGCATAGGGTGCAGGTGAAAAGGGCGAAGGAAGAGCATTCAAGCTTCCTAAGTGCATTGTGGGCTCAAGGGAGACACGAAGGGCGCACTATCAAAGGCTGGAGGGATGAAGCTTCGGGGCTTTGGGGTGTGCTCAAGAGAGCCAAGGAGGGTGCAGGGAGAAATGCTAAAGGACGAAGGGGAAATAATTCATTGGTTCAAGGTGCTCTCATGCGCTCAAGCAGGGTGCAGTTCTTCGAGTTGAAGGAGTGCGCTCAAGCAGGGTGTAGTTCTTCGAGTTGAAGGAGTGCGCTCAAGGGGAAGACTTGATTTTTCTGGGCGCAATTCGGAACATGGAAGGGTAATGATGCTTGGGACTGCACTATGCACTCTTGAAGGGTGCAGGGTGCAGTTTAGAACAAGGAAGGATTCTTGATCAAGGCTTAAGTGTTTGCTTTTGCGCTCCTAGCCATGATGGGTTAACTTGTGCAACCAAATTTGTCTAAGTTTGGAAGATATTACAGGAGACGAACACAATTAGTTTAGACATGGAATCAAGTGCGACACATACCAAATCATCAATAAAACTTAACAGGATTGGACAATGATAAATACTTATCAAAACGCTAGTTTACAAACACTCCCCAAGTACAATAAACAAAGTGTGTGTGACTGCGACAAAAAGTTTCGTTTTACAACAAAAAAGGTGTAATAACCATGAAGTGCACTAGAGATGTTCTAAACGATGCGGAAACACTTAAGAATGATCAAGAACACTTGAAACATGTAAAATTACTTGAAACAACACTTTACGACCAAATTTACACTTGATGTGATAATTTGGTAGGCTCCAAAGTTTGAATGTAGTGAAATTTTGTAGGGTGTTGTAGCAGCGACAACACCACACCAAATGGATATCTAAAATTATCTTGACCCCCAATGAATAGAAGTGATAGGTCCCTTATGGCATTGGAGGTGAGGTGAAAAACCACCAACATACAAGAAGTACATCGAGCATGAAAGGTTGAAGCGATTTTACAATCCTATATTGCCCCTTTAGGGCACTACGCCACCTTAAAATCCTAATCCAACCTTTATTTGGTCCCTGACGATGTGTTGTACACTCATCCCATGCATTGAAAACTAATGCCAATGCAATGAGCACTGGTAGACTCCAATTGCTCAAAGTTTGCCACTATATATTGTATCGAAGCTCAACATAGCTCCTCCTCAAGCCATCACAATGGAGCATCATAACAAGGGAGCATTTTTAAAGTAACCTAGAGCTTGTAGGAGATCAACATGATCCGGTCTACTTTGTTGTGTAATGAAATAATGGTTGGTATTTTAACTTCATTATTTTGATACTTCTCTAAACTGATCCAACCATGTTTTTACTGGGATGGAATCAATGTTGTTAATACATTATGCATATAAATGTATGGTAGTTAGAAAAGGGTGATCATAAGTATTTGAAACAATGCTTTAAAAGTGAAAATGATACACAAAGGTTGCTTTGGGGATGGTTAGTTGCTTTGGGTTCTCTATTTACATTTGCAATGAACCTGAAGGATTGAACTTGAATTAGGTCACACCTCCAGACTACAACTTGAGCTGCATTTCATCATCACTTCTTGAATGCAAAATTTCATATGCAATAGTCAGTTTGGTACATGCTTGAAGTTGAGACTAACCCTATTACTGGAGAATGTGACTTGCCCTTCAATTTTGAACCACGACCTTCTTCAATTCGCAATATCCACTTGAAAACTTCTTCAATATTGATGCTACAGGTCACAAAATCATATTTAAGAGTCTTAGAGATGCCACTAGAAGGTGTGTATTGCACCATATTATGACTTTGCAACCTCTCCACAAGTCACAATTCCTAAATGTGACCCCTACGGGTCACCATTCCCATTTGCAATCTATACAAGTCACATTTCTTTCTGTGGGTGGCAATTCCATATACAGATTGCAATATCCATCTGCAACCCATCCTGCGATAACAAAATTGTGGAGTGTGAAAGAAACAAAGACCATTACAATGTCTCACCAATTTGAGTCGAAGCTCATTCAAGCATATGTATCATATTTTGAAAGCAGAAGACAACCATATGATGGAAACCAATGATATAAGCGTGTGACAAATGCACCACAATGCAAGACATGCAGTAAAAGGAAGGAGATAATGCATTTCAAAAAGAGTACACTCAACAATTAGCACAAAGCATTGCTTGTTGGAAAAATGAAGCAACACACAATAAACATTGTGCCTAGGTTGCAATAAGTGACAAGTCAATTAGGGCACACATTGTCAAAAGGATTGAAGAAATAGGGAAGGATTCCTATGAGATACCTCAAAGTACAATAGGGTATGCATACAACGCTTCACTTGATAATGGAGATTTACCTTTGCCTGGTTTTCTCTGTGGTCGACTAACTTGTCTTCCAAAGATCACTTTGTTATACAAGCCATACGATGCAATATATGTCATAACCGTACATTGAGTTTAAGACGTTGACCAATTGCAAATGTGTTGGGAGGGTGGAATGATTGCAACACATACTTGCAGGACTATATATATAATGCTCAAGCAATAAATAAAAGGTCAATGCACAAGTTGTTGGCATTGTTGCCACTGATTGCAAAGGAACGACAAGAGCAACAAAGTGGGAGCAACTTGGACAGGAACAAAAAAGAAATAGTAATAAGTGATATGGCATGCTAACAAAGGAGTAGTAATAAGTGATATGGCATGTTGAAAAAGGAGCAGATGTAATACTCGTTGGTTGCCCAACACATGTTGAGAAATGTTAATGCATAAGATCATGTTGAGAAAATTTAATGAATTATACTTGCTAGACATTGTTGTGATGTAAGGAAAAGGAGCTACAACAAGGTATGTTTGATACTTTTGGTTTTGGGAGATGAATTATGCAGTAGAGATCAATGTTGAAGAGGTATAAGGAAAGACATTCATGCTTGTTGTAATCCTTGCTTAACAGAAATGTGGTCTACCCTTGTGAGCAACAAGGCATTGGAGAGTGAATGCTTTAGGCTTGCATATGTTCTAGGTCTCTTTTCATATGGCATTGGAGATATGTTTTCCAAGTTGGTTGATGAATGTATGATGTTGATACTTGGTATGCACGTGGTATTTTTATGCCTTGGAGAACATATTGTTAATGTTTGCTTTCATATGTGTGTTATGTTGCAAAGGGTGTTGGTAAAAGGTTGTTTGTGATTACATATGTTGATTGGTGTTGATTAGTGAGACAAATGTGTGCAGAACGAATGTTGATGATAGATGTTGGCTTGTTTATGTTGCTATATGCATATAATGGTTGAGCTCAATTGATGTGATGCAAGGCAAAGGCAAAGACATGAAGAAATTTTAATGCAAAGGGTGAAGGAAAAAAACAACAAAGTATGATGGCTCAATCAATAATTCTACAATTGAACAGACATTTTTGATGGCATGCTTGTGTTGATGCATGTATTGGAGGTGAAGGAGAAAAACTTGGAGATTGATTTCATATGGGTGTCATTGCTGGAATGGAGCTCTTGCATTAATATTGGGCTATATTAATTCATGCTATTTGAATATGTTGAAGAATATGAATGCATGTTATTTGAATTTATGTTGAAGAATATGAATGTCTGTCATTTGAATATGATGAGATTATTTTTATGTATTTTAATATTCAAGAGTTTAAACAATTTTGGAATTGAGGAGACACCTTTGGAATGCAAAGAGACAAGTTTTGTCATTTCATATTTGTGCGTGTGGAATACTAACAACCATCAAAGTTCAATTATAGAATTGTGTGAGGTTGGAGAGCTGAAGTGTTAGAGTTTTGAGTATGTAAGAGTTGATTTGAGTTGTTTATTACCTGACACATATAGAGTAGATGTGAAGTATATTTGAGGGGAAGAAGAAGTAGAGATAGAGATAAAGGTATGCAAATTTATAAACCAGGTAACCAACACATTGTTTTCTTTATGTATCAGGGGATTGTAGTTTCCTTTCAAGTTGTATATTGATAAATAATAGGTTAGATCCCGCTGAGGTAGGAGCCTCCTGTGGATTGCAGCATGTCAAAAACTTATGGGAGTTGGAGCTTCCTTGCATGTTGTACCTTATAGGAAAAACTGAGGTAGCAACCTCCTGTAGGTTGGAGCTTACAAAAAATCAAATGTAATAAGAGAGTAGGAGTTTTCTTTTGCATCACAACAACAAAAAAGTCGTGGTTTTCTCCTTTTATGGGTTTTCACTTATATATGGTGTCCATAAGTGTTGTTGTTATGTGCTAATGTGATGTTATGATTTACTTATTATTTGTTTTTTCAGATATTAAATCTAATGTTCATTATGTGTTAAGCTTCTCATTTAAAAGTTCAGTTAACGAGTTTAAAGAAAATAAATTAATGTCCACAAATGTACTAAATTGATTCACCCCCTTTTAGTTTAGTCAAGTTTCCATCACATTTTCCATGACCCCAGGCGACGAGCTACCACAACTCATTTTAAAATTACCAAAAACTTGTTCAATAAGAAAAACTGATGCAAAGGGATCATCATCCATGCAACATCATATCCACGAAAAGTTATCGAAATTATTATATCTTCTAGAATATGTAATTTTTGTAATGGTGACTACATACATGAAGGAATGTATCATCACACAATACACTGCCATTCAACAAAAAAGACACCATGTAAATAACATTGAAGCAATGCCTCATGTGATTCACACTTGTATAATCACAATGAACCTTTGATCGCATATCATAGTCTTCCATTCGAAAGTGCGACCAACCATGTAGAACGAGATTGTGATTTAGCTATCTTTGCTCCTCTAAGGTCGCAGGTCACATTTTCAATCTGCAACACGTAACTGGAACTTGTGTCCTGCCTTATAATCCATACTTGCAACCATCACACACACTCCCTCCCTAATAAATGTGATCATATTGACCCTATTGTCTCCTAACGTACTCACATTTTGCTACCAATATAGGAATGATGAGGGACAAGTTTCATTTTTCAAAGTTTAAAGGTTAACCACAACAATGAATGTATATGTTAAAGCATTACGATGAAAGGAAGGGGTCTGAATTAGATGCACAAGGAACACCTTACAAACCATGCATACACATGGTTTAATGTAAATATATTATACTAAGAATGCCACACATCGAGGTATAATATGTAGTAAATTGAAGTGATTGTAAGATAAGATACGATAAGATAAATATATTTATGTCCAACTAATGAACACAAAGTAGGTCAAAGGGACTGTTGAGTATAATGATGTCCATAAAATGCGGGAGAACCAAACAATCCCCTATAAAAAATACAATGCATGAATATAAAAGGTACAATGCAGGAACATAAAAGATACAATGTATGGAATGCCCTGACGAAGAAGATCCAGGGGCTAATGGGTCTTGAGGGTCAGACCCATCTCTCCTAACATCCGAGGCTAGCTGAAGAACACTGAAAAAATTCCACAAAGTTTGTTGGCCTGATGAAGGGCCAATGGGAGGTGCAGACTGTCCACTAACTCGATGTTTGCGGGAGTTTGCACACTGTTGAACTTGGAGGACCTAGTCCATCTCCTAGGGACAGATTTGAGACGGTTTCGCTGCCGAGGTATTGTGTGGAGGGGTGAGGTCCCATGGATCCTCATTGGTCTAGAATCTGTATATGAAACGATATCAATCGTTCTCTTTGTGTCCTTGTATGAAGGTAGTACCCTGAAAAATGTTGTGATCCCCTGTGTGGGGTCTAGTCTGATGGGAGGCTGAAGAATATGCGCTCGGAACCTAAGAGCCTCCTACATATATAGGGCCAAACATCTCTGATCGGGAAACCTAAAAAAGTCTGCGAGGGTATGAGAGTCTTTGAACAAGCAATGGAACCTTCCTGTGATCTCGTAGTAGACATGCCATCCAAAAATGAAGTGCACCTCAGTGTCTACTTCATGTAAATGACATACCTGACAGATTCTGTCTCCATTTGGTGGCCAGTCTCTACTCGAAGTCTATGAGAACCTACTATGAATTGGCCTATGTGAAGAGCATGCATCCAGTGGTGAAACATATACTGGGGTTGAATAATGAGCCCGTCTCTCAGCTCCAAGAAGTGCTCAGTGTAGAAGGCCATCTTTGGGCGCAACCCTCCCGGAGGATTGACCCAGGTGACCTGGATGAATTGCTTGTACATGTCCTCCCTGATGATATTGTTCAACTCTTGTCTAGTAGGTAGAATGTGATCGGGAGCATCCAAGGAATATCAGAAAGGAGGGAGATGATCCAACTGAATGCCCACTGATTCTAGGAGATCTGAAACTCCTGTAAACCAACATATAGCTCGGCCCGAGGGAGTAGAACAAGCAATAGTCTCAGAAGAGCAAAATGCCAAGTAAGGGTAATGGTCCCTACTCTTTATCGAGTTTGCAAATCCCTGAACACGATGCAAGAATGAGACCAAACTAAAGACTGTCTCAAGCCGAAAGCGCTGAGCTCCAAACTCTTCAAGGATGATGTGTTGAGGTATAGTTTGTTTGCATCTAATGATGCGGTAGAGAAGAAGAGTCTGGACTCTCTCAATTGAAGCCCAATTTGACTCAAGTAAAGACAATCCCCAAATCTCTGAGCCATATAGAATAGTGGGACAGATCAAGGTGTCCATGAGGCTCATCTTGGACGAGATGTCTTGGAAGTGATGTCAAAAGCACTGTCTCTCGAGAAGAGCTAAGGATCCATATCCTTTGTTGATCTAAGGCTAAAGTGCCGGTCACAAACTAAAGCGGGGACCTGAGAATTGCACCCCCAAGTACGTATACGTGCTAGTGATCTCAACCTCCTCCCCTCTGAATAGGAAGTGAAGGTCCGAAGTTTTCTTCACCCCATTGAAGATCATAACCTTGGTTTTACCTGGGTTGACCATCAATTGTCGAAGATCGCAAAACAGAGCTAAGGCATCTAGCTACCTTTGTAATCCTTCTGGAGATGAGGAGAGGAGGGCCACATCGTCAACAAAGAGTAGAATAGATATCATGACTTGGTGAAGAAGGGAACCATCAGTGTCCTAGATATGCTCATGTAGAAAAGCCTCCAACTCATCAATATAGATCCCAAATAGGGTAGGGGACAATGGACAACCCTATTTAACCCCAATAGTACTTTGGATGAAATCAAACATCCCATAAGCCATGCGAAGACGACCAAGAACATAAACATATAGGCGTGTAATCGTTGTCAATAGGGTTGTCGAGATGACGATATCTCTGAGTCTCTGGAGTAGGGCTCCCCTCGGAACAAAGTCAAAAGCTTTATGAAAACATATGAAACAACAATAGACTTTCGAAGAGCGATGTCATGCCTCCTCAATCATGGCGTGGAGGGCGAAGATGTGGTCAATGGTTTGATGAGTTGGTCGAAAACCTGCCTGTCCCCTAGCTCTAATTTGTCTCTGCTCAAGGTCACTAGAGAGCTTCTTATGTAGAATAGTAGCATACAACTTCGAGAACGTGTGGTCCACCATGATCGTCCTGTAGTTATTAGGATTTGAGCTGGGGCTTGATTTGTGGATCAGATGGATGATGTGGTGTGACCATGCCGATGGAAAACCTTCATGGAATACATGGTTGAAGAGATCAGCCAAGTAACTAACCAAAGCATGGAAATCATGTTTAAAAAAATATGCTTGATAGCCTTCCTCATCTACTACAACCAAAGCATGGAAATCATGTTTAAAAAACTCTACTTGGTAGCCTTCCTCATCTACTACTTTGCTGCTGCTCATCACCCAAATGGCCTCTCTAATATCTTTGTCTGAGAATAGGTAACAAGAAGGGGGTGGGGTGTTAATTTTAGGTATGTTCTATGCTAGAGAAATCTATTTAAATTTTCACAGTTAGCAATCACATCAACATTAAAGTAAACTGCAGATAGAACATAAATATAAATTGCAGAAGACAAGCCAAGACAACAAGACACAAGACGTGGCGCTAGCCAGGGACAAACCCCACAATGTGGGGAAACCCTTTACCAATTCTTCTTTTATGTTCTTCAAAGTTCAGTAGAGAAAGTGAGAGAGATAGTACATTTACAATAGAGTTCAGCAGAGAAAGTGAGAGAGATAGTACATTTACAATAGAAGTCAACACTTTGACTTTTGATATCTACAGAGATCAGTTGAAGAAATATTGCTTCAACTGATTCTCTAAGGTGACTTCTTCACCTATCATAGTGCTGCATCTCGTCCATTTGCTGCACCTTACTGTGTAGTACCATCATCATGCATCATCATGCTGCTCATGATCACTCTGCTGCCCATACATCATGCTATCCATGATTTCATACATCATGCTGCCCATGCATCATGTTGCCCATGATCTCATCTATCATGATGCTGCCCATGCTCATGCATCATTACACTGCTCATGCTCATGATCTTATTCATCATGATACTGCCCATGTCCATGTTCTCATTCATTAACATGCTGCCCTTTATGACAGCAACTTCCAGCCTTGCTGACAACCCTTCAAGCCTTAAGGCTGTCTTATGTGCCACACTGTCACTTACAATACTCAAAGGTTTACATGATGTCCATCTAGACTACCTCACGCTGTCAACAGTCTTGTGACAACATTTGAGAGGCTCATCCTTAACGAGATCAAGATTGCATCTTTGAGGTCTGAGATTATAACCAAGAATTACTGCTGAGGGTATACGAGCTAGCAGGAGCTCAGATCAATACACAAATATATACTGATCTATATGTATGCCAAAATATGCTTTGACCCAGAACGTAGAAGAGTTCTAGCTGCATATATTGACAGTGTATATGGTGCTCTCCATGCGTATGACTCTATTACAGGACTGTGTTCTTCATTATAGGACTGCATTCAGATGACATGACAACGTATCTCCATGCTATGCGTATATCATGACTATCTTCCCTCACTGCAGTACTACAACATGTATATTATTGTGTATATATGTATTTCCATTTGCTGCGTATATGTATCCCTATTGCTTGCGTATACATAGTCATTTCCAGCATATATATGAACTCATACACAACGTATTGAACAGCGTATCCATGCCCCATTGACCTGCATATGTTTTATTGAACAGTGGAATAGGTATCTACATATACTTGCGTATATGTCTCCAGTCTACATATACCTGTGTATATGTTTCCATTTACAACGGAATGTCCTCATGATGAACAGCATGAATTTTCTCTTCATGAACTATGCATAGAATAGGGCCCGTGTGCCTTGTATTAGGTCTCTGTTTGCTGCTCATCCTCATATGCCTGCGGCTTCCTGCAGTTAGGGCATCCCCCTTGGGCCAATGTATCTTTAGTTCTCTCCTTCTCTAAAAACCTATACGTGGAGAGGAGATCACCTCAAGAATAATTGTGATAAATGACTTCAAATCCTATTCTATTTATATTGAAATGGAGATGATGAATAGACATGTCTGTTGGGCTTCTCAACCTACTCAAATTGTTGGTCGACTTGATAATAATTACATAATCAAAATAAATTAATATCTCCATAAATACTTATCAAAATCGGATGATCTTTAGATCAATCCTACACCTCTCGACGAGAGGGATCCAATAAAAATATCAGTCACCACAAATAAGTTGACCCACCTAGAGTTTGGCCCTAGTTGCCAATTTTAACACTCCCTCTCAACTAGGGAGAACTCCATCTGCTGATCCATATGTCCGACTGTACTATCTCTGCCATCAGTGCCCTGCACTACTCTGCCCATCTCTGCTTAGCTCTGCTAGCTTTGCTTTGCTTTGCTCAGCTTTGCTGGCTCTGCTGACTCTACTCAGTTCAACTTAGCTTTGCTGAACTATGAATAAGACGAATTGATCGAGAATGTCTCATACCATTCTCCACTGACCTGAAGTCAGTCTTAGAGTGCGTACCACTGGTCCCAGACTAGCCTTAACCGACCCAAAGTCAGTGTCATAATGGGTACCACTCCTACCACTAGTCCCAGACCAGTCCTCCACTGACCCGAAGTCAATCTTAGAGTATGTACCACTGGTCCCAGACCAGTCTCAACCAACCTGAAAGCGTCATAGTAGGTACAACTCCTACCATTGGTCCCAGACTAGTCCTCCACTGACCCGAAGTCAGTCTCAGAGTATGTACCACTGGTCCCAGACCAGTCTCAACCAACTCGAAGTCAGTGTCATAGTAGGTACAACTCCTACCACTGGTCCCAGACCAGTATCATTGATCCCAGATCAATGAAGGTCATCCTAGCATAGGGAGTATGGTAGATACAACGATGCGTCCATCAGTACTACTATGGTCCCTATCCTCATTTCCCTACTCATTGATCAGATGAGAGCTACTTCCCATGAGTCCTAGAGTGCATGGGTAGGATGCCTCGAGAGGAGAACTTAATCAATCCTGTCCTCATAGGAGAACTAATCATCCTACTACACAATCGCCATGGAGAACACATCATCCAGGCCTCACAGGATAGCTAATCATCCTGCTACATAATCGTCATGTAGAACACACCATCCAGACCTCACATGAGAACTAATCATCTTGCTACAATATTGTCATGGAGAACACATCATCCAGACTTCAGAGGAGAACTAATCATCCAGCTACAGAGGAGACCGAATCATCCTGTCCCACAAGAGAGCGAATCATCTTGTTCCACAAGAAAGCGAATCATCTTGTTCACAGGAGAGCGAGTCATCCTGTCCACTGGAGAGCAAATCATCCTGTTCCACAAGAGAGCGGATCATCTTGTTCCAGTGCGCACCACCAGGGGAGGGTGAGTCACCCCGTTGTCATATGTTGCTCTAGTAAGAACCGCAAGCCCCCAAAGCTCCTAGAACTCAATGTATGCATCATGCAAGACCCTTTTACAAGGGTCTCTCGATGACTCCAAGTCATTCAGGAAAATCACAAATCTGATATTTCCCCGGGGCTCTGACAAAGTGTAGCAACCTGTACATTATTTCAGTGCGATGGAGCCTCCTTGCTCATTGACTTACCATATCCCAGATAAGGCAGTATCTGATGTCTATCTGCTGGAGCAATCATTGAAAACGAGATTCCTCAATAATCGAATCCCGCCTCTGGTTGTCATAGAGAATCACAGTGGTATTCATCATGTGTACTCACTGAAGAGTTTCCACAACCATACAACTTCATACGAGGTCATACTTGTAGTTATGTATCCGGTCTCGGTGATACTTATAACTGACTTCTGCTTCCTGCTCATCCATGATATCGAAGCAGAATCCAAAGAGAACCAACACTGGAAAGTGCTCTATGATCCTCCACACTGCCTGCCCAGTCAACATTCGAATAATCATGCAGTTTTCATATTTCCAACAGTGTATCTCAATCCATGAGAGATTGTGCCCTGAAGATATCTCAGAAGATTCTTGGCATCAATCCAGTGAGGCTCAACCAAATATGAGCTCACCATGCTAACTGAAAAACATATGTTCGGAATCCAACTCCCTCTTACTTCTGCAAATGAGAGGGCCTGAACCTGTCAGAAATAGTTCGATCGCATAAGGTGCCGGTATGAGAGGTCTATCATCCACAACCTTCGGGTAATGGTTTGGATTGGTTTCACTCCTAATGAATCTCAGCTTCATCAAACAACTATCATTCCTCTCATACTACGCCCGGGGTGTTTTTCTTCAAGCCATAGAGGGCTTTCTTCCACCTGTATACATGAGATTCCCTGTTCATGAATCTCAAACTCCACGGGTTGTTCCAAACCTGTGGACCTGCTATATGAGGGGAATGGTCCCCTTGTAAGATTTTCCTTTGGTACATCTTAGACATGTACCTTCATGCTCTTTTTGAATCCAGGCATCCCAGTCACCATCTGACTCACAGACCTCCGATGCTGAGTCAATGGTCATGGTCCCTCGTGGACTTGATACAACCTTGAACTCTAAAACATCTTTGAAAAAACTATTTTCAAACACATATCTTTCCATCGATGAGTGCCACCCTGAAACCTTAAACTTCCATTTATGAGATGGACATCAGGCTCTTCTTGCGATCAGGTACATAAAAGCTTTCTTTGAAGAGTCGTCCATTTCCTTGATGACCTGCATTACTAGTCATTCCTTTGATCTGTCCCTGGAATGATTGTTATCTTCATCAAGAGATGTGTCTCTGCCATTCGGATGCTCCTTCACAAAATGGCCGAACTTATTGCAACCAAGGCAGCCGCCTTTCCTTCCACCCTTAGATCTGAACTTCGCAATGAAGTGATATTTAGATGGGCCATCACAAACTTCCGCTCCGCCATTATGATAATATGTTCTGCTTCGACTTCACCCTTTGTGAACTTAGAAGAGAGATGTGGAACCCATTGATCCTTTTGTCCTGTCCCAACTATCTTCGGTGATTGCTCTTTCACTCTTGCTTGGGCATTGTCTTCACCTCTGCTCTGATACCATGTTAAGTTTAGGTATGTTCTATGCTAGAGCAATTTATTTAAATTTTCACAGTTAGCAATCAATCAGCATTAAAGTAAACTGCAAATAGAACGTAAATATAAATCGCAGAAGACAAGCCAAGACAAGAGGACACAAGATGTGGCGCTAGCCAGGGACAAACCCCACAATGTGGGGAAACTCTTGATCAATTCTTCTTTTATGTTCTTCAAAGTTCAACAGATAAAGTGAGAGAGGTAGTACATTTACAATAGAAGTCAACACTTTGACTTTTGATATCTACAGAGATCAGTTGAAGACATATTGCTTCAACTAATTCTCTAAGGTGACTTCTTCACCTATGATAGTGTTGCATCTCGTCCATTTGCTGCACCTTACTGTGTAGCACCATCATCATGCTGCTCATGATCACTATGCTACCCATACATCATGCTGCTCATGATCACTATGCTGCCCACACATCATGTTGTCCATGATTTCATACATCATGTTGCCCATGATCTCATCTATCATGATGCTGCCCATGTTCATGCATCATTATGCTGCTGCCTTAAGGTTGTCTTATGTGCCACGCTGTCACTTACAATACTCAAAGGTTTACATGCTATTCATCTAGACTACCTCACGTTGTCAACAAGCTTGTGACAACGTTTGAGAGGTTCATCCTTAACGAGATCAGGGTTGCATCTTTGAGTTCTAATATTATAACCAAGAATTACTACTAAGGGCATACGAGCTAGCAGGAGCTCAGATCAATACACAAATATATAATGATCTATACATATGCCAAAATATGCTTTGGACCAGAACGTAGGAGAGTTCTAGCTGCATATATTAATAGCGTATATGGTGCTCTCCATGCATATGACTCTATTACAGGACCGCGTTCTTCATTACAGGATTGCGTTCAGATGACATGACAACGTATCTCTATGCTATGCATATATCATCACTGTCTTCCCTTACTGCGATACTACAACATGTATATTATTGTGTGTGTGTGTATATATATTATATATATATATATATATATATATATATATATATATTGCCATTTTCTGCGTATATGTACCTCGGTTATATTTCCATTTGCTGCGTATATGTATCCCTATTGCCTGCATATACATAGTCATTGCCAGCGTATATATGAACTCATACATTGCGTAACAGTGTATCCATGTCCCATTGACCTGTGTATGTTTTATTGAACAGTGGAATAGGTATCTACATATACCTGCATATATGTCTCCAGTCTACATATACCTGCGTATATGTTTCCATTTGCAACGGAATGTCCTCATGATGAACAACGTGAATTTTCTCTTCATGAACTGTGCGTAGATTAGGGTCTGCGTGCCTCGTATTAGGTCTTTGTCTGTTGCTCATCCTCATATGCCTGCGGCTTCCTGTGGTTAGGGCATCACCCTTGGGTCAACGTATCTTTAGTTCTCTCCTTCTCCAAAAACCCAGACGTGGAGAGGAGATCACCTCAAGGATACTTGTGACAAATGACTTCAAATCCTCTGCTATTTATACTGAAATGTAGATGATGAATAGACACGTTTATTGGGCTTCTGAGCCTACTCAAATTGCTGGTCAGCTTGATAATAATTCCATAATCAAAATAAATTCATATCTCCATAAATATTTATCAGAATTAGATGATCTTTAGATCAATCCTACACCTCTCGACGAGAGGGATCCAATAAAAATATCAGCGGCCACAAATAAGCTGACCCACATGGAGTTTGGCCCTAGTTTACAATTTTAACATGGGGAGGTAACATGAATTTGGCTCTGCCTCAGAATATCATAAAGGTTGGAAATGTGAGAGAACATGGATGTAGGGTCGATGTAGGGACAAAGAGTCGTTTCTTGCGACAAAGGAGACAATGGTAATAATCTTTGAGGTTAGGGTAGAAGGGTTGAGAGTGGTTGAACACATATCAAAGTTCTCGATGTAGAGTCTTGCATTCATCATCGTACCATTTGTTGATGGGGCAAGATCCAACTTTTCTGGAGGTGGAAGTGGAACAAGTGGAGTGAGGGAAGGATTTGAGTGCTGCTTCCCAAGTGGCAAATGAAAGACAGGTGTATTTAGTGGAAGCAGAATCAAGCAAGGAGAACTGGGTCCTGATGGGAGAATCTTGCGTAGGATAGAGGAGAAGATGTTAGGGTCGCCTTCGTAAAATCGAAAGGTGGTTTGGGGTGGGCCCCGTGGGGAAGGATGGGGTGGAAGGGGAGGGTCAAACCAGAGAGAGAAGGAAATAAGTGCATGATGAACAAGGGTGGTGGGGGAGACAGAGAGATGGAGAATAAAAGGGAGCAAGTTTTGTCTAATGAGGACATAATCAACTACACTCGCATCCTTTCCATATGACTGACACGTGAAAAAGTGAGAGTCTGGGAAACACGGGAGACTATTTAGAATTAACAACTCTTGTGATTCCCCCAACTGCAATAGATGCTTACCATAAATTGTTATGGGCCCCAAAGCATCATCTGACATCCGGTGAAGCCCAATTGAATCTGGATCTATCCCCTGGGTACAAAACACATCCTCTGATTGATCGTGGAGAGGGATATGGAGATCTCTAGTACGAGAATTGAAGCCACCTAGGAGGATGACTTCCCCAACAACAGAGTATTGGGTGATGCCGATGTACAAGTCTATAAAGGGGTTCCCATTTGAGCCATTACAGATGGCATGTTGTGAAGAGGCTGGGGGAAAGTAATAGACTGCAATGTGGATGTCCCTCAGACGAGAGAATCCGACGCTAATATGAATCCACATAAACTTGGCAAACTTGTCTTTGGCTACCACAGATACCCTGTTCCGGAGTGAGTCACTAGCCAAACAAGCAACTCCATCTGATCCTCTGACCCCTCCCAAGCTCCTCGTCTCCTGCTTGCAAACTGAGAACCAATGGTAGCTTGCGATATCTAGGAGAGATCGAACCTTGCATGAATCTCGGTCATGAAGAGGATGTCCGCTGATTTGAAAGCGTCATACAAAAGTCTCGATGATGACCAGAAAAATCCATTGCCATTCTAATAATGGATAAAGATACCTATACCCTGTCGTCTCCCCAAGCGGGCCTGTCATTTGGAGCCTCCAGTTTGGGGTTCCCACCCAGGTGGGAAGGAGTCTTGAATGACTGCCTGAAGATTCCTGATAACTGCCCATTTGCCTACCTGTCATGTTGCCATATCCTGTTATCTGGATTGTTTAAGTTTCGCAACCTATGCTTGAGTGAGATCATCATCCAAGAAAATCTTGTTGGGGAGAGAAAAACACTTCCGCTTAGCCTTGAGGGCGAGAAGTCGATCAAATGCAGTCTGAAACTTGAGGAAGAGAGTGGAGTCGTAACCCAACCAGGCTCTATCTAGAGCTATATCAGGGAGGATAAGGGTATCCTGAAGGAACCTAGCCCCCACCTCCATAGGATCCGAAGAGGAGTGAGGTAAGGGGAGACCTCTCACCTTGAGATTCAATTCTTTTGCTCGTCTGGTGCGTTCTTCCACAAGTTTTGCTTGCACCACCTCCTCAACTGCTGCAAGACAAGTAGGAGTTTTATCCCTTGCCTGAACCACCTGTGCCCAAGAATTAATGTGTGTCTCAGTTTCTTGTTTGAAGGTGGTTTGTTGGGATCAGATTTCTTCCTGCTTGCTTTTAAGGTCGAGAATTTCTGCATGCAACGTATCATTTGGAGGATGGAGATTTTCTTGCTCTTTGCTTTCATGTAATATCTTCTTAAGGGATAAATTATCCCCTTCCACTTTTGAAACTCTAGTAGAGAGGGTGTGTATTTTAAAATGAAGCTTGTTGTTTTTAGTTTTGAGAAATTCCATTTTCTGCAAAATTTGTTTTACTTGGGCTGTCCAAAATTAAAAATTTGACTCCATGGTTTTTTCATAGACCCCAGTTTCAAACTATACCCCTTAACCTTCAGCCACTGTTACTGTGAGTTCAGGTGAAGCTGGAGGCTCTGACAACATTTCAAGGAATTGGTTAAGGTTCATGAGTAGGTCCATCAGAAGTCCTGTAAAAATATTGCACAAGCAAGGATTGTAACTTTAGTTGCTATACAGTTGATTCGTCAAACACTTAGCGTGCATCCTCTCTTTCTTTCTTGATTTGTGCCTCTGTTGTTGCTGTCTGCCATCGGTGCCTAGAACTGGGCGCAAGTCGGCTGGTGAGAGCCCTAATATTATCACACATGCCTCCAATTGAGCCCTTATCCTGCTATAGGACTATCCATCATACGGCTATGACTTGGGAATGGATGTGCGTGTTGTTGTTGGATTTATTCCACTCCTACAATTTGTTTGTTTAAACTCTTTAGAACTGTTCATGCGTTTAGCTCAGGGACCTCGGTCTGCTCCAAATCTCTGTGAAATTACAGTGGAGTTCAATCTAGTAGAGCTTTGGTCGTTCAACAACAACAATATCTCTCAACGTTGGCTCTTTTTCTGTGGCTCTTTTTCTTGGTTTTCACAAGAAATTATTGATGCAATTTGCGGGCCAACTATTTGAGTCGGTGGAATGGCTCATTTGGTCGTTATGCCGGTAAATTCTTGAATCACTGCACAAATTTCTAGAATAAAAGCGACGATTAGTCTGTCGACGCCAATTAAATTCTGTATGCAAATGGTACTCTAAAACATTGGAAAAGAAATGGGACGCGTGACAAAGAGAATACGTGTGCTTTTAGCTCCGACTCTTTAAAGACCCGGTTCTTTAATCTTCAAAATGGCTCCGGAACAACGAGTTAGTGGACTGTCTATACCTCCCATTGACCCTTCATCAGGCCATCAAACTTTGTGGAATTTTTTTGAGTGCTCTTCAGTCAGTTTCGGATATTAGGAGAAATGGGTCTGATCCTCTTCATCAGGGCATTCCATACATTGTATCATTTATGTTCTTGCATTGTACCTTTTATATTCATGCATTGTATTTTTTATAGGAGACCGTTTAGTTCTCCAACATTTTATGGACATCATTGTACTCCACGGTCCCTTTGACCTACTTTGTGGTCATTTGTTGGACATAAATACAATTATCTTATTATCTTATCTAACTTCTGAAACTATCGTTGCTCACCCCTCTGAGAAGTAGATTGTATCGCTTAAGGACAAAAGTAAAAGTGAGAGAAGCTTGTACGATATAAGACAAGACAACAAAGCATGTCCATTTCCGACTATTTTTTAGAACTAATTAATCCAAACAAAACCTTTAGGAAACATAGGGCAACTTCAGAGATTTGTGGAGCGGATACATTGGTAGTCAGGTTGGTGGGTCGTTGTCCCCTCCGCGAATCGTGAGCATAAACACAATTTCCAAATTTGAGAAATAGTAAGGCAAACAAGAGACTCACTAGGGAAATAGTATCAATGTCAAAGAAGAAGCAATCCTTATACCCTTTCATTCCATGACTCTCATAGATAGAGAAAATGTGTTTTGGGAGTGGGTCTTACATCTCTCCTAAGCACTAATGATGTTGAGATTATAGCGATAGCATCGAAATCCAATTGATTTTTTGTGTTGCGCAGATAAGCCTTATCAATATGTAGTAAGCTAAATAATAAGATAAAAGGATGCAAGGGATGAAAAATCACAAAAAGCGGAACATGGTGATTTCATAGCAATTGAGAGATAATTTGTTGCTACCCTGAGTTGAAAAGTTGAATCATCACGACCAATGAAAAGGAAGATTAAGCCAAGGTCGACATCCCAAGACTATAAATTTTCATTGTGTCATATTTGTTGCTTATTTCATTAAAATGTATTTGTCTTGATAATTAATGAATAATTATGTGTGTTTGTAGGATCGAAATGAGGAAGAAAATGTTCGTTATTAAGGTGGAAGCTCAAGCAAAAGGATGACAAAGAATCCAAGGTAGAAGAAAGGGAGCAATAATGTTGATCTATGTGGAGACAACTAGGGTTTCTTGTAGAGGTTGCACAACCAAGGATTTGACAAACAGGTGAACAGGCTTCATGTAGTTGTGTGAGGGATTGTGTCAACCTTAATGGCAGGTGTAGTAGCAGTTAAATTGACATTTAACGCAACAAATAAGCATTGCCACCTTGTCCATCAACCCATGCAAATATCCAAATCATTGTAAAATATGGGCAACAAGCATTCTAGGGTTTCCAAGAACCCTCTGCACTCTCCTCATAACTCCTCTCTCACCATAATGTGAATATTTTTCATCATAATGCCAACATCTATGCTGAGATTGATTTGAGCATGTAATAGTCATTAGACATTAAAGAGTTGTGAGGAAGTTCATGAGTTATGAGGGTAGGAAAAAGGTCACGGTTGGTGAACAATCACCTCATTTCTATAAATATGCCCTCATACTTCATTTGCAAGGGACTTTTGGCACTTGATCTAGGATTAGCATTATATATATGATTTGTGATTAAGGAGCTAGAGGCACTCAGTTCTTGGCAGCTAGTAGAATGAGTTGTGGTGAGGCCAGTGTTTTGTTTTGGGAAATAGTATGAGCAACCCATGTTCCATTGTTGGGTTTTAATGGCTTGCAGGATATGTACTTGAATCTACAACATTGATAATACAAAGTTCTTCACTTTTGGCATTGATTCCCATGCACCTTTATGGTGGTTGTATTGGCTAGCCTGTATTCCCATTGTGTTTGTATGCATGTTTTCATGTGGTTATAAGTTAATGAATTGGTTCTTGGCTTATTGCTTGCATGTTTTCTTTGAGTCCTTGCTTTCTTAATCCACGCCATGTTGATAACTTGTTGTGCCTTGATTTGCAATTAACCTCTGGCATGCTCCTATTCACTTGATATGGTTTTAGCTCATTAATTCGTCTTGTGGCATGCTCCTTCTTATTGTTTTGTTGTTACCTTATGTATCCCATCCTACAAGTTGTCAATCTTGAGCTGATTTCATTCCTATTCTCTGGGAATTTCATTTTTGTCCTTGTCCTGACATCTCCTCATTTGACAACCAAGAGCCAAACCAACATGATGGTTGTCGGGCCTACATATTAGATGGGGCTCCTATCACAAATAATGTGAGGTCTAATTGGGACTTCACACTAGGGAGATTCCCTAGTTGTTGGCGATACATTCCAACTCGTCAAAAAATTAGTAGGTCTCCCTTAGACTTCATTACCCAGGGATCACACACTATAGAAATTTATTTAAAAACTTATTTTTTCTCCACTTCTCATATTTTCAGCCCTTCAAAGCAAGTCGTTAGGCAAGGGATAGGGCCGAATTCAACTAGGAGAAGTGTGTTGGTCTTTGGAAGGGTTAATCACGAGGTTTAATCCTTGTTGCATCAATATGCACTCTTTTCCACAGTAACTTCTTCCATTTTAAGGTTGACATCACAAGCCCTAGGTATTTTTTCCCTAGGGTAAACCCTAACCTAACCCTAGGCTTCCACTTAAGGCTTCTTGAAGGCTTGTTGCTCTAATAGTTGATCATATTTATCTCTAAAATGCCTTTTATTGGCATTATGAACCTTGGTATGCCTTTGTCCTTGCCTATTTATTAAACCCTAGGTCATAAATGCCCTAGATAAGCATCTTGGAGGGCACAATTTGCCTTTTATTTGCTAATTTGAGCCTTTTTCTTAAGTTGAGTGCCATCCCTGACTCTGTCCTTGTCACCTCCAAGCCTTAGACTTTGAATATATATTGGGTGATCTACATAGGGAGCCTTCCTTCTTGTGAAATTCCGCTAAAGATCAAAAGGTGGTGGGTGTGCTGACAGTGGGCCTCCACCTCATAATGTTGTCCGTTAGTATGGCTCTTGTCTTGTGAGGCCTCTCACAAGACTTTCTAGATATTGAGGCAACATCCTATGGCGCCATTATCAAGGAGGTTTTGAGTCAACCTCTTCGTTATTTGAAGATTAAGCTTCATTCCCTTTGAAGAGAATGTTTAAGATGAAAAAATAGCTTCACTTTTGACGAATCCTGAAAATAAACCCATTAAAACCCCTGGTAGTTCTTTTGATGATACCATAGCTCCAAGAAAGAAGAAGACTGCCTGGAAAACTACTGAAGTAGCTACATACCATGTGATCCCAAAGAGTCCTATGGTTAGAAGTTTATCTGTAAACAATACCACCCCTACCACCATGGACAAGCCATGGCTCATAACTGCATTTAGGCCATTGGATGTTACCAAATTCCCTAATGCTCAACATCCCTTGCCAGAGAAGTATTGTGAATGGTTGCCTAAGTTCAATGGCACAAATGCCATCAATATAGAGAAACTTATGCATGAGTTTTATTGGGAAGTGAGTGCTAAATTGATCATGGAAGAGGATTTAGTCATGATGCTCTTTTCTTTGACTTTAGAAGGAAGTGTTGGGGATTGGTACCTTAGTTACTCCAAGGTAGTGTCACAAATTGGGATACCTTTCAACAAGCCTTCAACAAAAGATGGGCCAATCAAGGAAGGTGTCATGCTCCTTGAGAATTTCCTTGAAGTGAGGAAACCGAGAATGAATCTGTTAAGGAATTTGTTCATCTTTTTGAAAATTTACTCAAGGAATTCCCTGACCAATATAGGTCAACTGATAAGACTATCATTGATAAGTATGTGCGAGCTTTCCCCAGGCATCTGACATATGCCCTTAGATATGAGAAGCCTCAATCCTTGGATGAAGTTAAAGTCTTGGATGTTGAAATTGAGAAAAATCTGAATGCAACTAAGATTGACTTGTTCACCTATCATACGGCTCGAATTGAACCTAAAGGTAAGCCTAACACCTAGGTGGATCTTTCCTTGCAAGCATTTGCCCAAAATTTTGATAAGGTCACTAATGAGTTGATGCAACAGTAGATAGCAATGATGAAAAAATTGGTTATATTGGAAAGAGAAAGGGGATATCACCAAAACTTCCCTCTTAAGCCACAATTTAATAAGGAAAGACCTCTCAAGAAGAAGGCACCTGTAGGAGACCGTGCTACTCAACAAAAGTTCTAAATACCCTTGCCCCAACCAACTTGATGGGACATGAGGAGTCTCCTTTGCGCCAACCCTTTTGTGACTATCATACCTACGAAGAGTGTCCATACAATCAAATGGAGGATGAGGAAGTCCTCAAGCACCTCAATGTTGTCAATGATGGTACTCCCCATAATATCTTGCTTGGTGACTCTTACTTCCATCCAAATCCTGATCAAATCAATAGTGATGATACAAATGATCAAGATCAGCCAATCATGATTGTGGAGAATAATGGAAGGTTCAAAGGATTGCAATACTCTAGAAGAAATGCTAACCAAGGCCAAGCAAGTTCAAGCTCTAACATTACCTCCCAATATAAAAGGAAAAACCTCATGTATAGTTTGAAAATGTATCCAAGCCAAAACCTCAAAATTTTAATGTTGCTTTGCATGTTGACTTGACTAATGTTTTGGATAAAGTAAATGTAGAGGTTCCTCTTTAGTAGATAGCTAAACTTAGGCCCCAAAGAGGGAAAGTTAGGAAGGCTTTCTACTTTGAGGAAGATCTTGAAGATCCTCTAGTTATTCTACAAAACATGTATATTGATAAAAATAATGGAGGACATGAGCCTTTTTTGTTGTCCTTAGCGACAAATAATCTCATTCTACAAAATTGCATGCTTGATTCAAGTGCCTCTTCAAATCTAATCCCTTTGAGAGTCATGCACCAATTAGAGATGGATATCACCAGGCCCTATGAAAATGTATGTAGCTTTGATTCAAGATCTATCCCCATATATGGCTATCAAAGATGTCAACGTATCTCTGGAAGCCAATAAAGATATATCTGTTTTGATGGATATTATAGTCATTGATGTGATTGATGCTTGGGGAATGTTATTATCAAGGAAATGGTGTGCCTCAATTGGAGAAAAATTACAAATGGACTTGTCATATGCCACTATACCTACCTTTGAAGGGATACCATTTGTCTTGTATAGAGAACTGCATATGCCTAATCATGTACAAGATTGGAGCATTTCCCTTTCCCCAAGCATATTGAAAAAATAAGGGTTACCAATGATCATAAGTGTGTAGGTCAACACCAACCCAAGAGGACTCTAAAGTTGAAAGAGCCCAATCCTTTTCAGAACATATGTCACATCAAAACACCAATAAGAAACAGACGATTACCAAGAGGTAGTGGGTCCAAAAACCGAAAATAGAATACCCAGTAGGTGATCTCATTCTCATGGATACGAACCTAATCCCAGTTAGGATCCATGGAAAATTAGGGGTTGGATACTTTTACATTGCTAAGCTTGAGGTGAGGTAAGGGGAAGCCCCCTCACTTTCTTTAATGGAAACTAATTTATTTTTGTGTATAATTGCATTGCATATTGTGTGAGCATTCTAAAATATTTCACATTCATATTATTGTGTTTCATTATAGATTAGATTGCATCTAGATATATTTTATTTTCAGTATGGATTTTATCAACATACAAAACTAGGGTGATAACCAACACCTAGTGCGCAATCTCCCAAACAAGTTTACTTGGTTGTGTAGGTAACATGTCTACGAGCTTAGGGATTGCTGGAGTTCTCATGAACTCCTTGTTCGAGCATATAGATCATACACTCCACGGTGAGCTCATGTCCCTGAGTTAGAGCCAGATGTTACCCACCAAAATGGGTAACCCCATACGAAAAAAAACTTTTCTCCTACTTTTGACAGCTAGCTGTATAGCCGGCCAACCAACAACCCCTGATATTCACTGTTTGATAATGATATGCCATGTGCCTCTACCATCTGCATCAACCACATACCTCTCACCATCCACCATTTCCACTTGGGCAAAGGTGGGCTTCTATTTAAAAGGTGCTTTAACCATTGTGCAATCAAGTGCTTATACTTGTTTGTTTTGGGCATTTATAATGCATAAAGGGGTAATATGGAAGATTGATTGATCTTGACTATAAATATGTTCTGTCACCTTACCATATGGGTTTATCTTTAGCCATAGTCCAATAGGACCTCCTTTGAGGCTTTAAGGTTATAAGAAGGGCACTACCTGGAAAAACCATATTGAGATAGTGTGTTCATTATCCCCTACACCATACTTGACACTTTCCATGCCACATCACAAGCCCCATATACCACCTCCATTCTTCACGTCTAACTTTTCATTGGTTCATTGGGATTTGACACCTTCATGTCCACACTCCTTGAGTAGGGCCATAAAACATTGCCTTCGAGGTTGATGCAACTAAAAGAATGAAAAATCATATCATGGCCACAACAAAAGAAAAAAAGGAAAACAAAACGCCAAATATGGTCGGGACATAAGTTAGCATGTGGGAAAAATCCAAGCATGAGTTCTACCCACATTAGCCATCACCCAGTTCCTAAGCACATGATGCTCCTTCACATCAAGAGGAACCCTTGCATGTCCCAACCCTGATGAACAATGAATTGTCTCATGTTAAGGGGTATTATAAAATGCTACATCTAAAGAGCGAGCTCTAACCCTTGTCTTACACACAATAATACAAAGCATTATCAAGAAGAAGTAAAAGCCACACTAGAGGGGTGGAAAAAATAGGCCAAGCAGGGTAACTCATACCTCCAAGATTGCTCCCTCCTTACATTCATACACTTAGGATGTGGATTCCCCATCAACTGGTCACCTTGACCATGACACTTGGCCATGAAACCTTTTCCCCTTCATTGCCATACAATTACACTAGCACCTATTGATTAAGGAGTTGACCTTGGAAATGCCACCTCCCCTTGAGGATTCGAAGCACCTGATAGGGTTGACCATTAGCCACCTATATTAAGGTAAGGAACACCATTATGAGCCTTGTTATAGTTAGATATTGGAAGGTAATCCTTGTTTGAAGTATTAATATGCCCTTTGTTGAAATATGTAACTAGGTTCAGTGTTCATAATGACATAGTAATCCTGATTTTATGTTTTTGATGTAAAGAGAAAAATAAAATTATTATTATCATTCTTGAGGCATGGGTTTCATGCTCAAGATGATTTGATTTATAGGTCAAACACACATTGAGTGCTTCTAGGGCTTGTCATTGAGTCTACAAGTCAATTGAGTCATTGTCATGTATGGAAGACCCCTTTGGGCATGTTACATCTTGTAAAGAAAATTTATGTAAAGTCAAAAGTGTCCAATAGACCCTCCAAGACCTTCTCATCATCAAAAGAACAAGTCAACCTTCATGAGTGGAAAAGTCGACCTAAAGGCAATAATTCGACCTAGAAAGAAGCTTATAAATAAGAAGACTTCGACCTCATTTGAGAATCACCAATCAACTCTCAAGAAGTTCGATCTAAGAGAAGAAGAGGACGAAAAAGGAAGTCTAACAAAGAAAGATAAGGAGAAAACAAAGTTTTTGGGATTGTTTTTGGGTTAATATCCTTCACACGTGCGAAAGAATTCGTGCATCTATTGCAAAAGCTAGACCAAATTTCAGACCTGTTACAAGAAGTTAAGTTAGGGTATACTTCGCTAGTCGAGTTCCATGGAAGGAAGAACCAAGACAAGCAAAGAAGAAAGAAGGAAATCACCATCTTCTACACACGTGCAAGAGCTAGGGTTTATGCAAAAAAAGTTGTTGGGGACCGTAGTCGCAGAAGAAGCTATTGGGGGTCAAAATTGCAAAGAAGCTGTCGGGGGTCGAAGTTGCAGAAGAAATTGTTGGGGGTCGAAGTTGCAGAAGAAACTGTTGTGGGTCGAAGTTGAAGAAGAAACTGCTTGGGGTTGAAGTTGCTAGAAAAGACACTGGAAAGAAAGCTCATCAAGGAGGAAGGATTGACTTGGTCTTGGAGAGCAATTTGACAAGGGTCTTAGGTCTTGGAATTCGTCATTTGAAGTTCTATAAGAAGAGAAGAGTTTTGTTCTTGTGGTTTTTCCTCTCAACAGGAGAGGTTTTGGCCCTAGCTGATAGCCTATATCTTGTTTCCTCTTTTCTCATTATTGTTTGATAGTTGTTTGATGATAAGAACACTAATTATAATCAAGTGAAAGAAGAAGCTAATCAAGTTAAGTAAAAATACATCACAAGCAGTTATCAAAGTAAGAGAAATCACCTAATTTAGTTGCCCCTAGATTTCTCAACATGATTTCAGAGCTAAGGTGACAAGACATGGAAAGACTTTTTGAAGCAAGGATCATCAAAAGGAGTATCAAGGAAGTCAAAGAGGACATTAAACCATCAAAGGGACGGAGCAAACTAAGAAGCATCTAAAAGGAGCAACCATCACATCACAAGGATTACTTCATCACATCTCAAGGAAAAAAAGACCTCAAGAACTTTCCTCCATTCAAAGAAAGGACTACATATTTGAAGCATCTTGAAGTCTCCATTCCAAGGAAGAAAGAAGAGGTGTTGCCATCATCATCAAGGAATCAAGGTGTTCTCCCTCTCATTGAATCAAGGATCACATCTCAAGCATATTTGAAGAAGACATCTCTAGAAGAAGAAGTTTTGTCATCTTCAAGAAAACAAACATCATCCATCATCATCAAAATCAAGAAAGCATCAAGTTGAAGATATCACCATCAAAGGAGCATCTTCACTTCAAGTAAGTATCCTTATATCTATGTCTGAATCTACTATCAAAATGACTTCATTTTGCAAGGAGAGCAACAAACTAGTTGGTCATCAAATTTCCTTACATGGAAGAAGAGGACATATTTGATCCTCATAGGGAATGAAGTTATTGGGCATGTGAAGGGTTCAATCGCCAAACCACCACAAGAAGAAGCTCAAGCTTTATCAAAAAATATGAAAGGAGAAATAAGGGCTCAAAGAATCTTCATAGAATCAATCAAGGATTCCCTCATCCCTTATGTAGCAAAGTTGGAGCGTTCAAAAGAAATCTATGATAAGTTGGTAGATTTGTTCTCCGTAAGCACTACAAGAGAAGTTATATATTTGAAAACCGAGCTATACAAGATGAAGGTATCAAAGGAAGAAGGGATAACCTCATATCTTATGAGGGTGTCACAAATAATAGACCAACTGAAAGAGTTAGGGGAAATAATGTTCAACGAAGAAATGACCACCGTGGTGCTCAATGCACTACCTGATGAACAAGTCAACTTTGTATCAAGCATCTATGGAAAGAAGGAAGCCACCCCATTCAGTGAACTCTGGTTATTATGTAAGATTGAAGAAACCAAGTTGAAGGAAAAATGCAATGTAGGATCAAATGAACAAGTTCAAGCATTTGCTGCCATGGTTAGGAGAAAAGTAAAGTTTGGAAAGTGTGGTCCTCAAAAAAAGAGGAAGATAGATGTGTTAAAGATCCAATGCTATGGATGCCAGGAATATGGGCATTTCAAGAGAGATTTTCCTAAACTCAAGAAGGACAACACGAAAAGAAAAGAAAGGAATGAAGCCCATATCACTGAAGAAGTAGAAGAACCCGATGAGAAGAAATCTTGGAAGGAAGGGATAGATCTTCACTATTAAGGTCTCTCAGGTGCATAACAATGAGAAGTATGAGGTGAAAAGACCTCTACCATGGCTAAAGATTGTTGTCAAGATAAGAAGAACTATAAGTATGATAGGATGCATCATATTAGGAGCATATGATTGAAGCAAAAAAGAGCTCATGACATCATTATAAAAGCTTGAAAGGATAGCTGAAAAAGAAGTCTACATGGTTGTAGTAGTCATAATGATAGAGATAAAGTAGCTCATGGTATCCTCATTGAAAGCATGTAAAGGCAACCGAAGTAGTAGTATATATGGTTGGAAGAAAGTCATCTAGCATGATAAAAGATAGAAAGAAATCATCATACATCATCATCATTAGGAAGGAGCATTTGCAGGATGAGGATAATCAAGATCCTCCATTGGAATCTTCATTAGAAGGTTCACCTCTACTTGGAAGAAGCAAGTATCTCACTGATAGTCTACATTCCACCTTGTGTGGGATCTATTGTTTAAAAGGATGATGGTATGATGACATAGGAGTGCAACAAGTCAAGATGGTTGAAGTACCTTCAAGCAAGAAAAGGAAGTTGCTGAAGAAAGTCTAGATGACCAAAAGGAGAAAAGAGGTATGTATCTATTTGATAGATTAAGTTATGTCATCATATAGATGCAGATAGCATGGTTGAATGCTCTATCTCATAAGCATGATAGAAAAAGAAGGATCACTTCCTTTAGAAAGATGCATATACCTTGAACTAGTTCACATATTGATAAGATGAAATCAACATAATATGCTCTCATATGGAATATGAGGTGGTTGACAAGATGAAGGAACTATGTATAGAAGTTCATGGGGAACAATATGTGAAGAAAGGAAGAAGAATTTATGAGAAATGCAACTATAAGATAAGATAATGATCAACATATGATAAGTAGAAGAACTAGCTTTGGCATCTCCATAGAAAAGATATGAAGACTTTGATAAAGTCTGTAAAGGAAGGATACCCTTGACATCAAAAGTCTTGGAGATGTGTTTACAAATGTGCAGGATGTTGATGTTGCAAGAATCAAATGTCATGCTAAAAGGCCATCGTAAAAAGTAACTTTGATTTGATGTTCATTTTTATTTTTGAACATCTGGTTGGGTTGAAATAGGGCTATTAAAAGAGAGTAGATGTCACCTACAACTAATACTCATGGGAATGGATGGAAGATCCTGAAAGAAACGTGACTTGGAAGAGGTAGCTATATGAAGAAAACCCAGGTGTGGATGAGAAAATCACTTTCCGATGAAAAGAACGATGACATGACTATTGGTTCAATCCTATGGGTTGTTGAAGGAAAGTGATAGATGGTCATTGCCCTATGAAGAAAATCTAGAAGGTGAAGGCTCCATAATGAAAAAGATGAAGTTCCTAATATCGAAAGGAGGAGCCCTACAAGTAACTGACAAAACCATGATCTCCATCAAAAAGAAGATAGTCATTGTTGGTAACAAATACCCCAGTTAAGAGGGAACTTGGACAAGTCCCTGGGTAAGAGGGAGCTTAGGTATATTCCTTTTTATAGGAATGAGTACATCTTCCCTAGTTGAGAGGGAGAGATAGACAAATCATTCTTGTCTTCATGTTGTGAAGAAAAAATGGAAGATTGGGTAAGCATCTGAGATTGATTTCAATACTCTTTGAATATGTGGTAGGGAATCTAATAGGTAAGAGTAGTCGAAGAGGAAATTCCTTGAGGATGTGTTATTCCAAGATAGGAATTTGTCATAAAAGGACATACCCTATGAACACCCAGGTGGGGTATGTTCCTTGAGAGACAATGATGATGGTGTCTATCAGTCATTAGTCTCGCCATCATTGTGCTCTGATCTTGTGGAGAGATAGAGTTGTTAGTCAAGGCCTTGCTATGTGGCAATGATGGTTGGGATGATGAGGTGCTCTAGCATAAGCTAAGGAAGTAGCTTATGAGATGACTTACTAGTCGAACTCTTCTTATGAGAATTCTTCAGTTTGAGAATGTCCAAGTACCTTGTATGGATTATGAATACATTCCTAGTTAAGAGGTAGTGTTGAAATATGTAACTAGGTTCGGTCCCCATAATGACACATGTAATCATGCTTTTATGTATTTGATGTAAAGAGAAAGATACAATTATTATCGTCATTTTTGAGCTCTTCTTACGAGAATTCTTCAGTTTGAGAATGTCCAAGTACCTTGTATGGATTATGAATACCTCCCTAGTTAAGAGGGAGTGTTGAAATATGTAACTAGGTTCGGTCTTCATAATGACACATGTAATCATGATTTTATGTATTTGATGTAAAGAGAAAAATAAAATTATGATTGTCATTCTTGAGGCATGGGTTTCATGCTCAAGGTTATTTGATTTATAGGCCAAGCACCCATAGAGTGCTTCTAGGGCTTGTCATCGAGTCTACAAGTCAACTGAGTCATTGTCATGTATGGAAGACCCCTTTGGGCATGTTACAAATTGTAAAGAAAATTTATGCAAAGTCAAAAGTGTCAAATAGACCCTCCAAGACCTTCTCATCATCAAAAGAACAAGTTAGCCTTCATGAGTGGAAAAGTCAACCTAAAGGCAAAAATTCGACCTAGAAAGAAGCCTTTAAATAAGAAGACTTCGACCTCATTTGAGGATCATCCAATCCGCTCTCAAGAAGTCCAATCTAAGCGAAGAAAAGGACGAAAAAGGAAGTTAAATACCTAACAAAGAAAGAGAAGGAGAAACAAAGTTTTTGGGCTAATATCCTTCACACGTGCAAAAGAATTAGGGCATCTATTGTAGAAGCTAGACCGAATTGCAGACCTACTACAAGGAGTCGAGTTAGGGTATATGTTAATTTTAGGTATGTTCTATGCTAGAGCAATTTATTTCAATTTCTTTTACACATTAGCAATCACATCAGCATAAAGTAAACTGCAGATAGAACATAAATATAAATCGCAGAAGACAAGCCAAGACAAGAGGACACAAGATGTGGCGCTAGCCAGGGACATACCCCACAATGTGGGGAAACCCTTGATCAATTCTTCTTTTATGTTCTTCAAAGTTCAGCAGAGAAAGTGAGAGAGATAGTACATTTACAATAGAAGTCAATCACTTTGAATTTTGATATCAGCATGAGATCAATTGAAGACATATTGCTTCCACTGATTCTCTAAGGTGACTCGTTCACCTATCATAGTGCCGCATCTTGTCTATTTGCTGCACATTACCGTGTGACACCTTGCTGTACTGTCACATGTGTTGAACCTTGATGACTGAGCTGCTCTCATCTTCATGCTGCGCATCATGCTACATCTTCCATGGTCTTATTCATCATCAAGCTGCCCATGCTCATGATCTCATTCATCATTATGCTGCCCATGCTCATATCATCATGCATCATTATGCTGCCCATGCTCATATCATCATGCTGCTTATTATGTTGCCCATGATCTCATACATCATGCCCATAATCATATCATCATGCATCATTATGCTGCCCTTGCTCTCATACATCATGCTGCCTTCCTTCGAAGATAGATGCTCTGGCTGTTTTGACAGTTCCCAGTAGTTCCGACTTTTTCGGCAGTTTCGACTTTTCCGGCAGTTCCCAATAGTTCCAGCAATTTCGACAATTCCGCAATTTCCAAATTTTCTGACAATTTCGACATTTCCGGCAGTTCTGACAGTTCCGGATTTTCCAGCACTTCTGGCGTTTCCAGCTTTTTCGGTAGTTCCGGCTTTTCTGGCAATTCCAACTTTTCCGCTTTTCCAACAGTTGCAGCTTCTCTGCTTTTCCGGCAGTTCCAGCTTTTCCGACTTTTCCCGCAGTTCCGGCACTTCCAGCAGTTCCGGCTTTTCTGGCTTTCTCGGCAGTTCCGGTGTTTTTGGCAGTTCCAGCTTTTCCGATAGTTCCAACTTTTCCGGCAGTTCCGACACTTCCAACAGTTCCGGCTTTTCTGGCTTTCTCGGCAGTTCCGGTGTTTTCGGCAGTTCCAACTTTTCCGATAGTTCCAACTTTTCCGGCTTTTCGGCTATTCCGACAGTTCTGGCTGTTCCGACTTTCCTACTGTTCCAGTTGTTCCGGCTTTTCCGACTTTTCCTTAGGATCTCTCCTCCTACTAAAACCCAAAGACAAGTAGAGAGAGGAAGAGATCCAAGTGCGTGTAGAAACAACTTGAAGTCCTCTTCTATTTATACTAAAACATAGAGGTTGAATAGACATGACTGTTGGGCTTCTAAGCCTACATAAGTTGCTGGCCGACTTAACAATTTGTCCATAACATAAAGAAATTCATAACTTCATAAATACTTACCGGAATTGGATGATCTTTAGATCAATCCTACACCTGTCAATGAGAGGGATCCAATAAAAATATCAATTGCCATAAATAATATGACCCACATGGAGTTTGGCCCTAGTTGCTAATTTTAACAATATACTTTGCTAGTCGAGTTCCACAGAAGGAAGACCAAGTCAAGTGAAGAAGAAGGAAGAAGGAAATCACCATCTTCTCCACACGTGCAAGAGATAGGGTTTCTGTAGAAGAAGTTGTTGGGAATCAAAGTTGTAGAATAAGTTGTTGGGTGTTGAAGTTGCGAAAGAAGTTGTTGTGGGTCAAAGTTGCAGAAGAAGTTGTTGGGGGTCGAAGTTGCAGAAGAAACTACTAGGGGTCGAAGTCGCAAAAGAAGTTGTTGGGGTCGAAGTTGCTAAAGAAGAGACTGGATAGAAAGCTCATTAAGGAGGAAGGATTGACTTGGTCTTGGAGGGGACTTTGACAAGAGTATTAGGTCTAGCAATTCATTTGAAGTTCTATAAGAAGAGACGAGTTTTTGTGGGTTTTCCTCTCAACAGGAGAGGTTTTGGCCTTGGTTGATAGCCTATATCTTGTGTCCTCTTGTCTCATTATTGTTTAATGATAATAACACTAATTATAATCAAGTGAAAGAAAAAGCTAATCAAGTTAAGTAAAAATACATCCCAAGCAATTATCAAAGTAAGAGAAATCACCTAATCTAGTTGCCCCTAGATTTCTCAACACCCTTAACATCCAAGTTTGGACCACTTAGATACTCATATGATCTTAGTCTCTAATGGATGGTTGCTTTCACTTGAGTTCATGTTGGTTTTGTTAGGTAGTCCACAACAACCCAAGCCTTAAGGGCACCCACTCCACAGGTACCTAAGCATTTCTAAAGAGATAGATGGCTTAACAGATGCAAGATTGAGAGAGTGGGGCCTTATGATGACTTGAGCAAATGTTACATATCCTAGAGCACCCTCAAGGCCTAGAACATTGGTTTACTTTGACCTAGCACACAATATTTTTTATGATTGCACCACTAGACCTAGCATGCCCCTAGGCTGACCTTAACACAATATGATGGGAAAGACTTGCTTCAGAGCCCAAATGGGGATGGTCTTCCATGAGAGACTAGGGAGGGCTTGTTGCACCTGAAGCAACCTTAATGTTGGAGAGAGGAGGCCTTGTTTTGACAATTGGAGAGCAATAAATATCACATGGTGACACCACAACTAGATTTGGGTCCCTGCAGGATGATTTGAGGGTCACTCCTCAAATTTTGGATAATCCTAGCACTCAAACACTTAGTCAGCCTTCATCACACCTTGGCATGGCATTTGGAACCCTAAAAGGGCATGATGCCAACAATTTTTAGGCAACGACACACATGTGGGCATTTATGGTCTATTTTAGCATTGAGCTAGTGGGTTTGCTTCTAACCTAAGGTTTATTTCATGTCAAACTTGTTTTAGGGGCTTTGTTAGTTAGAATTTATTGCGGAAGACCTCATATAAATAGAGGTCACCTTATTTTCGATTCTCATAATCAATTGTGGAGATTCCAACCTCCTTAGAAGATTTTAGCCTAGCTGAAAGTGTCTTGTATAATTGTGGAGATGTGATATATTGTGGATATTTTGCTTTTGAAGAATTTCTCTTGTTATGGAGACATCATTTTGGGATAATAAAGGATTGGTTCATGCATTTCTTGTAAATATTCTATATGTTGATTATCTTTTTATGGTTATTGCATGGAATGGTTGTTGTTAGGGTTTCTATGTGCTATTCTTATTGAATATTTTTCTATGAAATATTGGGAAAGTATTGTATGCATTATCCTAAAAAGTGTGTGACAATCCCTTGAATGAATCTTCATGTTAAGCTCTCTTCAATGACTTTATCCCTTCAAAAAGTGATAGCCACAATTTTTCTTTCCCTTACTCCATACTAGGGTTTGATTTTTCCATTAGTAGGTCTCCCTTAGACTCCATCACCCAAGGATCAAGCACTAGCCATCCACATACGTGATCAAACCATAGAAAATTCTTCAAAAGCTTATCTTCTCTCTATTTCTCATATTTTTGGCCCTTTAAGGCAAGCTATTAGACTAGGGCTAGGATTGAACTCAACTAGGAGTGTGTTGGCCTTTGGGGAGGGTTAATCATGTGGTTTAAGCCTTGTTGCATCGATATCCACCCCTTTCCACGGTAAAATTTTCAATTTTGGGACTAATGTCACAAACCCTAGGTAATTTTTCCCTAGGGTAACCCTAATCTAACCCTAGGATTCAACTTAGGGTTTCTTGAAGGCTTGTTTCTCCAATAATTGATCATATTTATCTCTAACAAGCCTTTTCTTGGCCTTATGCACCTTGATATGCCTTTGTCTGACATTTCCACTTGGATGAAGGTGGTATGCTATTCAAAAGGTGCTTTGATAATTTTGCAATCAACTGCTTATACTTGTTTCTTTTGGGCATTTAGTATGGACAAAGGGGTGATCTAGAAGATTGATCAATCTTGATTGTAAATATGTTCTCTCACCTTATTAGGTGGTTTAATCTTTAGCTCTAGTCCAGTGGGACCTCCATTAGGCCTTAGCGTTATAGAAGGGGCACTATTTGGAAAACCCAAATTGAGATAACATGTATATTATCCCTTACAACATACTTGACACTTTCCATGCCACATTGCCAACCCCATATACCACCTTCATTCTTTGGGTCTAACTTATCATTGGTTTATTGGGATTTGGCACCTTCATGTCCACTGTCCTTAAGTAGGGCCAAAAAACATTGCTTTGGAGGTCGATGCAACTAAAATAATGAAAAAGATATCATGGCCACAACAAAAGAGAAAGAAGAAAATCATAAATGTAAGAGATGGTCAGAACATAAGTTAGTGTGTGGGAAAAAGCCTAACATCAGCCCTATCCTCCCCATTAGCCACCACCCAGTTCTTGAGCACATGATGCTTATTCACATAAAAAAGAATCCTTGCATGTCCCAACCTTGATGAGCAATGAGCTCTCTCATCTTAAGGGATATTATAAAATGCTACATCATAAAGAGCAAGCTCTAACTGTTGAGTTATGCAACATAATATAAAGCATTATCAAGAAGAAGTAAAAGATACACTAGAGGGGTGGAAAAAACAAGTTGAAAAGGGTAACTCATGCCTCCACGATTGCTCTCTCCTTACATTCATACACTCAAGATGTGGACTCTCCATCAGCTAATCCCCTTGACCATGGCACTTGGCCATGAAGCCTTTTCCCCTCCATTGCCATCTAGTTACACTAATACATATTGATTGACGGGTTGACTTTGGAAATGCCACTTCCCATTGAGGGTTGAAAGCACCTAATAGGGTTGACCAATAACCACCTTTATCAAGGTAGGGAACACCTTTACATGACTTGGTCTAGTTAGATATCGAAAGGTGATCCTCGTTTGAAGTATTAATATGCCCTTAACATCCAAGTTTGGTCCACTTAGTTGCTCATATGATCTTAGTCTTTGATGGATGGTTGCTTTTACTTGAGTTCATGTTAGTTTTGTGAAGTGATCCACAATAGGCCAGGCCTTGAGGGCACCCACTCGATAGGTACCCAACCGTTTTAAGAGAGATAGATGGTTTAACAGATGCAACATTGAGAGAGTGGGGCTTCATGATAACTTGAGTAAATGTTACATGTCCCAGAGCACCTTCAAGACCCAAGACGTTGGTCTACTTTGACCCAACACAAAGGATTGTTTTTATGATTGCACCATTGGACCTAGCATGCCCCCAGATTGACCTCGATCGAACTAGATGGGCAGGATTTGATTTAGAGCCCAGATGAGGATTATCTTCCATGAGAGACTAAGGAGGGATTGTTGCACCTAAAGGAACCTTAACAATGGAGAAAGTCTTGCTTTGATAGTTGGATACCCATAGAGATGACATGGTGACACCACAACTAGCTTTAGGACTCGGGAGGATGATTTGAAGTGGATTTGAGGGATAATCCTCAAATTTTGAATGATCATGGCACTCAGACACTTCTTCAACCTCCATCACACCTTGGCATGACATTGGAGCCCTAAAAGGGCATGACGTCAACATTTTTGAGGCTATGACTCACACCTATGGTATTTATGGTCTATTTTAGCATTAAGGTAGTGGGTTGGCTTGCAACCCAAGGTTGATTTCATGTCAAACTTGTTTTGTTATAATTTATTGAGGTAAACCTCATACAAATAGAGGTCAACTTATTTTCATTTCTCATCATCACTTGTGGAGAATTTGGCCTACTTAGAGGATTTCAACCTAGCTGAAAATGTCTTGTTTACTTGTGGAAATGTGATCTATTGTGGAGATTTTTCTTTTAGAGACTTTCACTTGTGGAGACATCATTTTGGGATAATAAAGGATTAGTTCATGCATTTCTTGTAAGTATTCTATATGTTGATTACGTTTTTATGGTTATTGCATGGAATGGTTATTGTTAGGGTTTCTATGTGCTAGTCTTATTGAATATTTTTTTATGAAATCTTGGCAAAGTATTGTATGCGAAGTGTGTGACAATCCCTTGAGATAATCTTCATGTTAAGCTCCCTTCAATGACTTTATCCCCTCATAAAGTGATAGCCATGGTTTTTCTTGCCCTTACTCCATACTAGGGTTTGATTTTTCCATTAGTAGGTCTCCTTTAGACTGCATCACCCAAGGATCAAGCATTGGTCACCCACATAGGTGATCACACCATAGAAAATTCTTTAAAAGCTTATTCTCTCTCTATTTCTCATATTTTCGGCCTTTCAAGGCAAGCTATTAGGCTAGGGGTAGGGCAGAATTCAACTAGGAGTGCATTGGCCTTTGGGAGTTTTACTCACGTGGTTTAAGCCTATTACATCAATATCAACCCTTTTCCACAATAAATTCTTCCATTTTAGGGCTGATGTCACAAGCCCTAGGTTATTTTTCCCTAATGTAAACCCTAACCTAACCATAGGCTTCAACTTAGGGCTTCTTGAAGGCTTGTTGCTCTAATAGTTGATCATATTTATCTCTAATGAGCCTTTTCTTGGCGTTTTGCACCTTGGTATGCCTTTGTCCTTGCCTATTTATTAAAATGTATTTCATAAGTGTCTTAGATAGGCCTATTGGAGGCACACTTTACCTTGTCTTTGTTGATTTGAGCCTTGTCCTTACGCTGAGTGCTATAACTGACCTTGTTCTTGTCACTTCCAAGCCTTAGACTTTCAATATCTATTAAGTGACCTACATAGGGAAACCTCTCTTGTGGTGAAATTCCACTAAAAAGCAAGAGGTGGTAGTTGTGGTTGACAACGGGCCTTCACATCATAGTGTCGTCCCTTAGTCAAACTCTTGTCTTGCGAGGCCTCTCACAAAACCTAGCTTTTGAGGCAACAAATACCATATATATGTTATCTTTTTTCTATATAGATATTTTTATTTATATGTAAATATGATATATCTCTTTGTACATAAACATGCGAATTATATATACATATTATATTTATCTCTTTTACATATAAAAAAAACATATTTTTATTTGTATCTATATTTAATTAACCAAAATATATATATATATATATATATATAATAAATTAAAAGACATTAATCTATCCAACGGAATCTATAAAGCCAAGATGTATAACATACAATCCACAAATGGACTTTATGTGATTTGTAGCAAGGAAGAGATAATAACATACCATTTGCATTTGCATGGTGTCTTAGACAGTTGGGGAAAGTAATCGTATGCAAGGAAAAAATAAAAAGGAACTTTATTCTACACTTCCACGTAGAAATTGGCCTCTCCAAGCAAAAGCAATCACCATGTCCATAAGATATAAGAGTTGATCCAAAAGTTACGAGATAAACTAAATAAAATAATATAAGCATGTAAACCCCATTCACATCATACAAGTTAGACAAAAAAATTAAGGAGGGGCAAAAGCAATCACCATGTCCCTAAGATATAAGAGTTGATCCAACAGTTAGGATATAAACTAAATAAAATAATATAAGCATGTAAACCCCATTCACATGATACAAGTTAAACAAAAGAGATTAAGGACGGGCGAAAGCAATCACCATGTCCTAAACATATAAGAGTTGATCCAAAAGTTAGGATATAAACTAAATAAAATAATATAAGCATGTAAACCCCATTCACATCATACAAGTTAGACAAAAGATTACACCTTAATCCTATGGGTGTGTGGTCTAGCCCCCTCTGGTGGGGTAGCATGGTAACTAGAGTTGTATTGATGTTGAGAACCAAAGTTCAAAACCTCCAAGTGTGTGTGAATGAGGCCATGTGTGAGTCTTTGGGGATTTTGATGACACAGAAATGTCCCTCATACCATGGCTGCCACAGGACAGCTGTAAGCAGCATTTTCGAATAAATGATAACAGACTACAACAAATGGAAGGACATATGTAAAATAGATGCACGCTATCTAAAAAACAGATATAACCTAAAAGATTATGTTAGCAAAAATATACATATTGAGACGTGGGATGAGAGCATCAACAAAGAAAAGAACAAACAACAAAAACTCTTCCTAATGTGATAAAAAAGAGAGACATTTCCTTCCTGACCAGAACAGAAATGTGGTAGTATGTTATCAATTGCGTGCAGTATGGAGTCTGGACTTGTATAACAAATGTCAAAGTAAAATAAAAGATAGTTTTGAAGCAGCGCGGAAGTTTATTTAGTGAGGATTGACGTCAGAAAGACTAAAAAATTATACCCAATAACTTGAAATAACACCGACAGAAATACATCAGAACCCACGACAACAATTGTTAGGCAAACATATTAGATGCATCAGACATTTGAAATAAAACCTACGATAGATCCGGCTTCTTTCCTGTGCGCAAGTTGATTCAGCACTCTAGAAACAAATAATACATCATGCTCAAGGATCTTTCGTTATCATGCATACGCAAGATAAATTATAATGTCTGTTATCACAGAAAATGATAGTGTAGTGCAAACAAGAAAAGATCCAGGATATGAATACATGATGAAGCTGAATCAGTTCTTGTCCTGCAGAACACTTACAGACTACCTTCCTGAAAAGTAAAAAGGTACCATGTCAATAAAAGAATTGGGAAAACAAACTCCTTCTATGCTCTACCCTGGAAATAAAAATCTGACAAAGTATAATGTCTAGGCATAACCTTGTTTATTGAATGGCTGAATAACCCACTGAAGTAGGTGTTCCAGCGGCTTGCAATTCCTTCAGAGTGGATGCCAGCCAATCCAGTCCTTCATATAAACCTTCTCCCTTTGTAGCACAAGTACCTTGGATATGCCACCGTCTATTGCGCAAGCTGAAAAGACCAAGTGCCTCGCAGACCTCAGCGGGAGTCATGGCTCCCTTCTGCTTATTATGATTAGAATTTCAGCCATTGATCACGATGAACTTCACAATGGCAATCTAACAATATTTCAATTGAATAAAGCGTGTAACAACAATCATCAATGAAGATACTAACCATATCCTGTTTGTTTGCAAAAACCAAAATGATACTATTTCTCATCAAAGGGTCGTTAACAATGGCCTGTCAGGGACACAGTCCATGACAATCATAAGTTGTAAAAGGGGTAAGTAGCAAAACACAATTTCCAAGTCCGTAAACAACAAATCCAATTTAACTGGGAGAATTGCCTTCATTTTCATTGTTGCACATGTAACATAAGTACAGTGTAGAAACCTGAAATTCTGCCGTTGCCTTTCTAATTCTCTCTCTATCCAAAGAGTCAACCACATATATCTGCAGAAAACAATCTGTCAGTCATCATACAGAATGGACTGGTGCAACTTTACATATATTCCTTTCCTGAGTGCGTAAAATTAATTTTCATCATAACGGCAAGAACCAAAACCCACAAATCGTTACAGCAACCCATAAAAGGAAACAAAAACTTCCTTTGAAGGACAACACTAATATATCTAACCTACAGCTTTCGCAAAATTGACTTGCCTATGAAAACATGCACAGACAACGATACGATATTTGCTTTACTAGAAAACCCATTAACAGTAAAAACTGTGGTTTTAAAAATGAATTCAAACTTCTGAGAAATCAGGTAAGTATTGTCACAATTTTTAACATGAAAAATGAAATGAAATGAGATTATATTGATAGTTGTCAATAAACAAATAGGTCAACGAGACTAGAATACATCAGCAAGTAATAGCAAGAACAAGAGTAACAATACGGCCAACTCCTCCCTACAAAAAAGTACAAAAGAACAGAGGTGTTTAACAGAAACCCGGTTGAATGAACAAAGGTGTTCGAGAAGCACAGATTAAGAATTAACACCCAAGGCAATAAAAAAATAGAAAATGTATAGGTATGGGAGAAAGAAGAGCTGAAACTCCTTAACCTCGGAAGAAAGACCGATAGAATCATCCTGAAGAGCTTGCTGGAAAATGTCCCCTGGAGTGTCCGATACCAATAGGGCTCTGGGGAGCAATCCTCAATGGTGACTATTTTATAGGGCAACATAATACTCTGTTAAAATAAGGTTTGATAGTGTGTATATATATAGGGTATAAAATAGATGGTGATAGGGAATAAGGTTTGATAGGGTATATCTATATCTATCTATCTATATATATATAGGGTATATCTATATCTATCTATCTATATATATATATATATATATATATATATAGGGTATA
>APFE030298714.1:227594-278996 GCA_000404065.3 Pinus taeda
CTAGAAGAAACACCAAGAAAATTTATCAAATGTTGGTTTCTAATATTTGTCCACCCATCTGATACAATGGATACCCCAAAATCCACCCACTCATGTGTAAAACGTGTCAAAGCTCTTTGAACCTTAGATTTTTCTCTTTCTAATAACACTATTCTAGCTTTCTCATAGTTGGGGGCCTTGTATCCTTTTGGGGCTTCATTGATGGCCTTTACCATTTCATGCCAATAGGGAGAGCGAAGCACATTGAATGGTACACCGCAAGCACAAAGAAAACGGACTATCTTTCCATCCACATCATCCCTCCCAGCAACATTAAGGAAATCCCCTATTTTCTTCTACCTCCAGAGCTTGCAGAAGTACCATGAGGAGATGAGCAACTACCAAATTTAGAGGTTGCACTTGATTCAGAATGAGTTTTTTGTTTCTTGTGTTTTTGTTGTGCAACCATCTCTATTTGGATGTATTTTCTTCTTTGTTCAGTTGAAATGTTTGGGCAAATTTGTACCCCCACATGACCCTTTTTTTCATCACTGTCCATAACCCCACAAAGATGCCTCCTCAAACGGGTATAGGAACCACAATATGGTTTTCCTCCATGACAATCATGATGACACACAAATTTGTAAGATCCACCACCCTTTCCCCCATCAAGTTTGGCCACATAGTTCCACAAGGGTGTTGATGTAGCTTTTCCATCTTGTGTTTCAGTGTCTTCTTCAAGTTCATCCCCTTCCTCTTCAAACCCTTCCTCCTCATCATACATTGGGTCACTCATATTGGGACCATCACCACTATCCTCTTCTATTTCTTCCCTTCTATTCATATTCACCTTTTCCATCATTAAAACCAAGAGTGGAATGATACATAGAAGCCAAAAGAACACCATCTTGGAATATGGATATAGGTGGTGGACAACCTGTAAATAAAGGAGCAAGTAGAAACAATGGGAAAGAGTAGGAAAGGGAGGAGAAAAATACAAAAAAATTGTCAAAAAAACAAGGGAGTTTGGGGTTTGAACTTACCTCTTTAGCTCTTGTAGATGAAGTCCTCCAAGCTCTTGCTCCAAGCTCCTTCTCCTTCTCCTAGCTCCTCCTTCTTCACTCCTCCAAGCTCTCCTCTCTTCTCCTCTCCTTTCCTCTTTTCTCTTCTCCTCTCCTCTCTTCTCTTTTCCAACTCTCATAAACTCAAAGTGAGAAAATGAGGAATGAATGGGGGCTTTATGCTTTTCATTCTCACCTTAACCTCACCCTAACCCACCCCCTTAATGCTTAGTTAACATAACTTAAGAAAAAAATTAAAAAAAAATGTGACTTTTTACCTTGGGCGCGGGCTGTTTGGGCAGAAGCGTACGGAAGCGTGCGTGAAGCGGCCGCTTCCCTCCCCGAAGCGCCACCCGAAGCGCGCTTCGGTGGCTTGGAATCGCCGCTTCCGGCCGGCGCTTCAAAAATTCCAGGAATCGGCTAAAATTGAGGAAGCGCCGCAACCTAATTCGGAAGCGCCGCTTCGGACGAAGCTTCCTAGGCACTTCCATACGGGACGCGCTTCGGAGCTTCGATCCGCGGGGGGGGGCGCTTCGTGCAACACTGGTTCCAAGGGCGCGCAAGGGATGTGTTACCACACGTTAAGGGGTCGGCTAGGTAGCCACCACCCACACCAAACGTACATATATATTGTTGGCGTTTGGAGTCCATTTGACAATCGATCAACGCAAGTCATCTTAAGATCTTCGCATAAGGACAAGAGCAAGTGCGCAAAAGAGGAGTGCGCATAGCTCATGCACATAATTTGGTGGAAGTGCATACTTGGTGATATTCTTGTTGGACGGTCGAAGGTTGGGCAAGGTGTGCTCGGGTGAACAGTTGGTTGCAGATTTGTGTAAGGCTTGAGGAGGGGGTCTAGGTGTCTCGGGTGAGCACCCTCCCACCATGCAAGGTATGCCCGAATGTTGTAAAGGTAGGTTATGTCTCTGTTGTAAAAATTGACTAAGTATAGACTTGGAGTTTTGCCAAGTATACTTGATGATTGTATTATTGAAATACTGATATAATATATTGTCGGGCAGTTTTGTTCGGGAGTTGCCCCTCCCCTTTATATCGTGCAATTGTTGTTCTCTTTTATAATTGTTGTTGATGATGAATAAAGTATGGGTGTTCATTGATATAAAGGATAACTAATATATACTTGGTTGAGAAGCACAAACTAAGTACACGGTTGTGAATTAGGCGTAGTCCATGTGCACAAGTATTGTTAAAAAGAAAGTGTTCGGTGGTGCCGCACCCCGCCGGCACGGTTGAAAGACCACCGTAGGCTTTGGGGGGGGCGTGACAGGTGGTATCAGAGCAGCCTGATGATCGGGGTATTGAAGGTTGAAGCTACTACACACCTCCACTGAAGTGAAGGTGGTATCAGAGCTAGTGAAGCTCGTGACGAAGTGCAAGTGTGGGAACACTTAGAAGAAGTGACTATGGTGACAGGTTCTTGCAGAGAAAGAGGTTGATGAAACACTTCCTGATTAGTGTTGCATCAAGGACTTGGGTTGCAGGTGAAGTCAGTGCATGGTCGAAACTAGGTTGCAAAGAAGGAGAAGGCTATTAGCAATGACTGAATCTCAAGTTGGGTCTAGTCGTGATGCCAAGGATACTACCCTTGGACTGATGCAGAAAGTGTTGGAAAGAATGGAGTACTTGGAAGATCATTTTGAAAGGAAGATTGATGTGGTTGTAAAAGAGCAAGAGGCAACTTTGAAGATGAAAGATGAACTCCGAACTCAACACGAGTACATTGATCTTATGTGTACACAACTTGAACTAAGGGTCAAGGAGGTTGAAGCAACAAGGGACTAGGGTCTTGCAGAGATCGTACACTTGAAGAAATCTCTTGACGAAGCCAAGGATGAGAGAGTGGTGTTGAAGAAGGCCGGGAGGCATGGCTCAGGTGGAGGAGTGCCTCATGTGAAAGTCAAGGAACCGGAATCATTCGATGGTACAAGGAGTGCAAAGACTCTTGGCAACTTTTTGTGGGACATGGAGCAATACTTGGAACGGTTGGGTCTATCTGATGATGAGGCAAAGGTCAAGGTAGCTGCTCAGTTTCTAACAAAGGATGCTAAGATGTGGTGGCCAAGGAGGATGGACCAGATTTCCAATGGCAGTGCTAGTGACATCACTTCGTGGGATGAGATGAAAGGAGCTTTGCAGGCCCATTTTAGTACTTAGGATGAAACATGGGAAGCAAGGATGAAGATTAAATTCATAAAGCAGACAGGGAACCTTCAGACATATCAGCGGGAGTTTGCAAGTGCGGTCCTTGAACTTCCTGACATGGCGGAGAGAGACAAGGTGTTTAACTTCATTATTGGGTTAAAGCCTTGGGCTCGCAATGAGGTGAAGAGACAAAGGATTAGAACACTTGAAGAAGCTTTTGCTGCTATGGACAGGTTGGTGGAGCATTATGATGAGACTTCTGATGATAGGAAGAAGAAGTCTGACAAGTCGAAAGATAAGAAGAAAGATGATGCTTCGAAATCAGATGATAGTTCGAAGACAAAGAAGGTCTTGAAGTTTTGGATATGTGCTGGACCACATACGGTGAAGAATTGCCCTTCTAAACCGAAAGTGGCTGCCATAGCACAAACTAATGCGAAAGAGGAAGGTGCTTCTGTGGGGATGATGCAGATACTTGGAGCTGCTGCTGCTACAGAGGTGATCTCTCGAAAAGATCCTGAGAGGAATAAGTTGGAGTATGTTCGGATGAAAGTTGGAGGTGCTGATATACTCACTATGGTAGATAGTGGGGCCTCTCACAACTTCATGGGTGAAGATACTGCGAGAAGGATTGGGCTGAAATATGTACCTATCAAGGGACATATGAAGACAGTGAATTCTCCTCCGGATGAAGTTCTTGGTGTAGCTGAACAGGTGGACACAACACTTGGTAAATGGACCGGGAAGGTGGACTTCACTATAGTGCAGATTGATGACTATGAGGCTGTGCTGGGGATGGAATTTATGAAACAATATGATGCTATGATTGTTCCACATTTGAAGAAGCTATACATTTATGATGGAAGGGAAGATGTACACATTGGTGTGCCTATCTTTGGTGTGACTAGGCCTGATTGTAAATTGGCAGTGATGCAAATGGAGGATGGGAAGAGATTGAGTGACATGAGTAAGCGGTTGTCCACGGTTGAGACAAAGCTTACAGAGCAGTCATTGGTCATCAAAACACTTTCAGATAGTATCTTGGACTTGACAAGAAGGCTAGAAGTGGTTGAGGATGAGGATGATGATGAGGAGTTATATGTGAGGCCGAATGTTCGAGAGGAGGACCGGGTCACTTATCTACAAAGGATGGAGATTGAGGATCCTAATAGATGGATTGAGATGATTAGTGAGGGTGAGCCTTCCGGCTCTAACCCCTCTACATCTTCTTAGATGGACAAGAAGATGGGGCTCATTGTTAGCTGCTCATGGAAATGAGTCCTTAAAACAGTTGAGCAGGTATGATGGTGCAGGGATGGCTTGGCATCAAGCATCATGACATGTTGCAGATGGGATGGGGGCTACTTCATGGACCTAAGCATAGTTTATTCTTGATGAGTTCAGGATGTGGCAGATGTTTTGAGGAACAACTGATTGGTGGCATGAGGATGTTCACTCTCATTGTTTGAGCATGATAGTTGGACTGATCACCCGACTAGTTCAAACATGGGGTCGCGAAGTGTACAGAGGTGTGTTGACATTATGTTGGAGTATCATGGCAGCAGTTCACATAGAACACATGATGGAGAGAGGTGTTCTCATAGAGCACTTGATAGATTATGGAGATGAGATGTTGGCACATGGTTGAGGTGTGTTAGCACTTGTCGATGGCAGTTATACACATGGTGATGATGACATGATGGAGTTTGACACATTGTTGCATGTAGCTTGAGTTGGAGGGACCAACCTTCCATGGTGGAGAGCAGCATGGGGAGATTGTGACAGAGTGGTCAATGATCATGGGCATCTGATATATGACATACATTGGTATGGATTATCTTGGTAACAATTGGTTGCTGAAATGAGACATGGTGGAGATGGAATCCTACATATGTTGCAGGGATGTTTGCCATATGTGGAGGAGTTGACATCATGGATTGGTGTTTGGGGATGTTGTCGAGGACGACAACGACTTCAGGTGGAGGAGGATGTAACGCCTTCTTTGTTGTGCAACGTGCGGGCGCCGGGCGACGGGCGTGCACGCGACGGGCGGGTGCGTAGCGACGAACCGGCGGGCGCACGGGTAGCAGCACACGGCAAAGCGACGTTTACACGAACTTCATGCGACGAAAGGCTGAACGACGGAACGACACTTGCAAGCGACACTTGGATTGAAGTGCGATGATGGAGGGCTTATACCCAACGATGAGTGGGGCATGTTGGTGGGCTGGCCGACAGTTCCAAGGGCGCGCAAGGGGTGTGTTACCACACGTTAGTGGGTCGGCTAGGTAGCCACCACCCACACCAAATGTACATATATATTGTTGGCGTTTGGAGTCCATTTGACAATCGATCAACGCAAGTCATCTTAAGATCTTTGCATAAGGACAAGAGCAAGTGCGCAAAAGAGGAGTGCGCATAGCTCATGCGCATAACTTGGTGGAAGTGCATACTTGGTGATATTCTTGTTGGACAGTCGAAGGTTGGGCAAGGTGTGCCCGGGTGAACAGTTGGTTGCAGATTTGTGTAAGGCTTGAGGAGGGGGTCTAGGTGTCTCGGGTGAGCACCCTCCCACTGTGCAAGGTATGCACGAATGTTGTAAAGGCAGGTTATGCCTTTGTTGTAAAAATTGACTAACTATAGACTTGGAGTTTTGCCAAGTATACTTGATGATTGTATTATTGAAATACTGATATAATATATTGTCGGGCAGTCTTGTTCGGGAGTTGCCCCTCCCCTTTATATCGTGCAATTGTTGTTCTCTTTTATAATTGTTGTTGATGATGAATAAAGTATGGATGTTCATTGATATAAAGGATAACTAATATATACTTGGTTGAGAAGCACAAACTAAGTACACGGTTGTGAATTAGGCATAGTCCATGTGCACAAGTATTGTTAAAAAGAAAGTGTTCGGTGGTGCCGCACCCCGCCTGCACGGTTGAAAGAACACCGTAGGCTTGGGGGCGTGACACTCCCTATCTCCATCTCTCACTTCTTCCCTCTCTTCACCTTCCATCTATATCTCTATCTCCCTTTGTCTCTCTATATCACCCCCAAAACATACACTCTATTTCTCAAATTTATCTATCACTCCCTCCTCCTCTCCCTCTATCTCTCTCTCTCTTCCCCTTCTCTCCCTCTCCCCTGCTTTTATCTCTCTTCCCACCTGCTATCCTCTCTCCCTCTCTCTCCCCCTCCATCTCCATCTATATTTCCTTACCTCTCACATCCTCTTTCTCTCTCCACCCTTCAATGTTGTTACTATATGTCTCTCTCCCCCCTTCTCTCCATCTATCCATCTATGTCTCATTATCCCACCCCCAAACATACACACTCTCTCTCAATCTCTCTCTTGTCAGTCCCTCTCTCTCTACTTCTCACTCTCTGTGTCTTTCTTCTTCCCTCGCTCTCTCCCCCTCCAACTCCATCTCTCTATCCCTCCCTCTCTCCTCCTCTCTCTCCCTTTCTCTCCTACCTCCCTCTCTCTTCCCCCATCACTCTCTCTCTCTCTTCAACTTTGTTACTATATGTCTCTCTCCTCCCTTCTCTTCATCTCTCCTTTGTCTCATTATCTCACCCCCAAACATAGACACTCTCTCTCAATCTCTCTCTCTCTACTTCTCACTCTCTGTGTCTTTCTTCTTCCCTCCCTCTCTCCCCCTCCAACTCCATCTCCCTATCCCTCCCTCTCTCCTCCTCTCTCTTTCCCCTCCAATCCTCTATCTTCCCCCATCACTCTCTTCCTCTCTCTCCATTTCTCTCCTACCTCCCTCTATCTTCCCCTATCACTCTCCCCCACCTCTCTCTCTTTTCTATCCAATCTTCTCTCTCTCTCTCTCTCTCTTCCCCCATCACTCTCTTCCTCTCTCTCCCTTTCTCTCCTACCTCCTTCTATCTCCTCCCCCCTCTCTCTTTTATATCTAATCATCTGTCTCTCTCTCTCTCTCCAATTGTGTTACTATATCCCTCCCTTTCTCCTTCTCTCTCCATCTCTCCTTCTTTGTCTCTTTATCTCACCCCTAAACATACACACTCTCTCTCCATCTCTCCCTTGTCACTCCCTCTCTCTCCACTTCTTACTCTCTATGTCTTTCTTCTTCCATCCCTCTCCCCCCCTCCAACTCCAACTCTCTATCTCTCCCTCTCTCCTCTCTCTCCCTTTCTCTCCTACCTCCCTCTCTCTTCCCCCATCTCTCTCTCTCTATGCCCTCCAATCCTCTCACTATCGCCCTCCTCTCTCCTTTACTCTCTCATATCTCTCTCACTCCTCTCCCTCTCTCTCTTCATTTGTCCTCTCCCCTTTCCTTCAGTTTATCTCCATCTCCCCCTATCTCTCCACCTCTATCACTCTGTCTTTGTTCTTCCCTCCCACATATATCTAGAGTTAAAATATATATCATGATATATTAATATATATTATAATATAACAAATTTAATATTGTATTAATCCAAAAGTTATTAAATTTAATATTATAATATATTAATATGAATATTGGATTTAATAATAATAATAATATTAATATTAGGGTTAATAATGTTTTTTTTTGCATGATATTAATAATAATTTGGTCCATGATATCTGGCCCATAGGCTCGGTATATAATTAGATGTTGATTTCTAATCCTATTTGATATATTTTTTTATTTACCATCCCTCTTTATACCTCTTTATATTTATTTATTTACCATATCTCTTTTATAAATATGGTATTTGGCCTATGGTATTAATAATAATTTGTCCCATGCTATTTGGCCCATAGGCTTCACCTAAATAAAACCTCTTTTTTGAGTTTTTGTAAATATAAAGAGGTTTATGGAGTAAATATAAAAAAGGTTTTATTTATTTACCATACCTCTTTTTTGAGTGTTCATAAACCTCTTCATATTTTAAATTTGTATTGTGTTTATACATAATAATAATTAGATTGATTTTTTATAGGACCGACATTAGATTAAAAATGTTAAATGTTAAATGTTACATGTTAAATATTTACATTTATTGTTTATGTGAGATCTTCTACCCCCATTACTCGGCTGGTAGGTTTGAAACATTGACCCTAAAACAATTCTTATGTGATTTAATCGCAAGCTTCTTCAAAGATTATTATAGATCACAAAAATCTTAGATCAAATGCAATAATTAACCATTAGCAAGTTACCATTATACTATATGTGATATATAATATCTAATAATTAATCAGTTATATTAATTATATACATGATTTATGTATTTTATAAAATATTTATAAGTATATATTAGTATTATTTTCTAAAGATTTAGCATTACTCTAATTATATTATTTAACTATAATTTTGTTTTTTTGAGCTTTAAATCTATTATGAAGTTTATTAAAAAAGGTGATATTATATTTAATCGACTATGAATTATGATAAATATAATGTAATATAAAATCTAAATGTTTTTGCACTACGTTTATTGTATGCAAATTAATCTAAATTTTTTATTATGTTTTACTTTGATCTCTTAACCCTATAGTAAGAAAACTTACTTGAAAACTATAAATAATGAGACAATATAGATTAACCTTCACTAATAACACATCTAACTTAATAAGATGTGCAATGTCCGTATATGGCATATGCTTTTACTATTTTAATATTTTCCTTAAGAGGCCCATTTTAGTTCCAAATTTACTCTAATCCTCACTTTGAGTCGGTTTGTGCCAACTCCATAAGTGTATCCTTTATGGATTCAGATCAGGAAAAGACAATTTTGCAGTCAAAATAATGCAGATCTGAAGTTGTTCTCGCTGATTCTATCCCTCTAAAGGCTGAAACTATATATAAAACCTCAAAAAACAGTGAGAAAACATACAGATCTGCATCATTAATGCCTTACACAGGGCAGCTTTCAACTATAAAAACAACAATGAGAGATTAGAGCTTAAAAATTAAATTGGTACGATGAGAACAGGTGCATTTCCTAACAGAAATGAAGTCAGAAAAGAGAAAACCGGCAAGGTGTATGACACTGTCTAAATCCTGCTGGTCCAGAAATACACTTGCAAGTTGCAACTAACTCGAAAACAAAGGGAAGTAATCATAGACTAGATTTCCGAACATACATACACATTAACCACCATCAAAATTATAAGTTTTCGTTAGCAACTGGAAATAAGATGCCACAGTAATGTCAATCAATTACAATCAAGACAAATCCGTTCGAAAACCTTGAAAAAGGGGAATGCAATATTCTCCAAGATCAGATTTAACTGCTATTAGAGGATTCCTCTGTGTAGCAGCAATCAATCACAATAACAATCTGCATAGTAAGCTGTTCTAAACTCAGAATCACAAGTGCAAACAAGGAGAGACGGAGAATAGAGATGGAAGGGGGGAAGATACACAAGCAGGGAATTGATCGACTCCTTCTCCTATCTTTGAACTGCTTTAAATATACCTCCTCATCCTGAGTAATGCACCCTAGTTAGCTTGGGATAGAGGAAAAATAGGAGCAAGTCCCTTTGAACTGCCTCTACAACTGCTGCATGCACACCCGATGGATAGGGACCAGGGTGCACTTAGTAGCCTTGGAGAAGATGGATGAAGAAACAAAAGGAAACTACCCAGGATAGAGCTCAAGTGATGAGCCCTAGAGATCCACTAAAGGAATGCATGATGAATGGATAAAGTAACTCATATTAATCCCCATTTGGAGCACTCTCCTCTTGCCCTGAATAGCACTGCACTAGAATACGTAATGCATGCATAAAGCAAACTCTACTAATCACCAGTGAGGCACATTTTTCTAGCTCAACATCACTCGAGTAATGGTCCAAAAAAATGTAAATTAAATGATATTTTTTTCCCAAAATATCTTCGAAGTACTACTGCTTGCATGGATAAGATGGAATCTTTTCCAATGATACCTCAGATAAGAAAGAATATTGACTGTATAAATTGTCTTTACCCACACCAAAACACATGTCAATACCCCTTGTGCTCATCAAATTATAACCAACCGAGATCCATCTTAACTCCAAATCTACCAAGTGCCGAGAGGGATCAAATTTATTTTCATTCTAAAAAAAATTGCATCTTAAGAGATTTGATCCCTCCATCTTAACTCCAAATCTACCAAGTGCCAAGAGGGATCAAATCTTTTTTCGTTCTAAAAAAAAATTGCATCTTAAGGGATTTGATCCCTCTCAGCACTTGGTAGATCCAAAATTGAGATGGATCTAAGGACTTGGTAGATCCAAAATTGAGATGGATCTAAGCTGGTTTAATTATTAATTATAATTATAGTTACTAATTTTATGTTTTTTATTTTATTTTATTTTTATTTTTATGTAATTTGACGAAGTTGAACCAAGAGATGATTTAAATTCATCTCATGCAATTAGAATGGTCCTTAGAGAAGATATTTTAACGCAAAGCATCAAGAATTTGCTTAATTGATAAGCTTTATAGTCATTGGATTGCTTAATAATCTCTATTAATATAGATGAACAAGGTCTAACTTCCCTTAATACAATATTGACCAAATCATTATATTTTATTAAGGTTGGCTTGCCTTCATATTTTGAAAAGCTAAAAGCCAAGGATGTTTCATGGATTCTCCATTTCTCAATGAAAATTGACTCTACCCAAACTCCATCTTGGCCCTAAAGCCTTAGTCTTTGTGATTTGACTCAAGAAAAAACTGATCATCTACCTAAATAGGTACAATTCCCAGACCTCATTCCAGAACTTGGGAATGCCCTTACCCTCACAATCATAAGAAATTGTAATTTTACAAGTAGGTTTATTTTCTTTAATGAGATCCCCTATTAAAGGCATCAAAGAAAGGTAGCTTGAATTTGCATTGAATTTGCATTGAGGAGTTAGCAAAGCATCCTCTAAACAATCTATTAATTAACACTAAGAAATGGAAGTACACTTAACTATTAAATTACGTAAGCACTTCTTTTAAGTGCTCCTTCTACCCTGATTATGGCTACTTTGATCACTTCACAATTTTGAGAGTGCAAATATATCAAAGCATCCTCTAAACAATATATTAATTAACACTAGGAAATGGAAGCACACTTAACTATTAAATTGCGTAAGCACTTCTTTTAAGTGCTCCTTCTACCCTGATTATGACTACTTTGATCACTTCACAATTTTGAGAGTGCAAATTTAACAAAAGATTAGTTAGAAAAGCTTGAAAAAACCTTCGGCTATCTAAGATCCAAAAATACTTGTCTCCAATGAGATTTGAATGTATCGCTATATTAAAACCAAAAAGTTAGATTAATTAAGTTTTTTCCTGAAAAATATATAGAAAGAAAAAGGGAAGTGAAAAACTAAAAACACAAAAAAATTATATTTACTATGTAAGAAATTAGAGACAGTAAAAAATTAGCTATCCAGATCAATCGATACCTATAAAACCTCGCATCTGGCAATAACAACAGTGAAATGAAATATAAACTATTTTGAAAATGGAATATATTATAAATATGCAGACGGTAATGGAGATTAACTGGACAAGTACAGTAAGCTGAAATATAAAATGCTATGAATATGTAAAAGACCATAATGGAGAGTAAATAGTGGACAGGTAAACTTTTGCATTTTTTTCCACACGCATTCTAGACACTATTACCTGCAGGATGCAGAAAGCTTACATCTCAGTACAATATTTCAAAATAAATTCATTATCCAATTTCATTTGGAATCAGCTTAGGCCGCGTCCAAAATGAACAGCTTCTGAAATATGGCCGCGTCCAAAATGAACAGCTTCTGAAATATCAGAGGCGCATTTGATGAGTTCAAATTTTGAATCAAGGGCGGAAGGGTAGATGGCGGTTTTTTAACAATCATTAAAAATAACTTTGCTACATGATTATTTCAGATTGTTTGATTGGTTTTTTAGTTCCTTTACAGAACCTGCCTGTTACTGGAATCGACATATGTGGAGTTGGATTCTGCCATCTTCTTCATATTAGTCCTTTTTCATATTCTATATACTATTTTCAGAGCGTTGAATTAATTTGTATATTTAAAAAAACAAAAAAATTAAGATTTTACCAAAATTCTTATTACTAAATTCTAGTTAAAAAACCATTAATATTTCGATCCTGTAAAAGAATAAATATTGAAATTGAAATTACTGCACACAAATTTTTAGTTATTGACAAACGCATGGTACATATATCGTCAATGGAGTGGACTCCGGATTCCCAGATATGTTCAGATGATTGGGAAACGCGGGAGCAAGGTGCCTCCAGAATCCATCTGATTCTGGGCAGCCCCACAGTGATGTCCTGTACTTTTGATAATACGTGTGTATATATATATCCTCAGTTGTGTAACGTCAATTAGGGGATTTTTGCTTTTAAGATTTTATTTATCGATTTCTTTTTGAAATTCAGTTAAAATAAGATAAGATAAGATAATTATATTTATGTCTAACTAATGACCACAAAGTAGTAGGTCAAAGGGACTATTGAATACAGTGATGTCCATACAAAGCTGTGTTGAAAAATGTAATTATGTTTGGTCTTTATTAATGTACTTGAATGATCATGTGATGTACTTGTCAAAAGAATGAAGAAAATAATTTTGATGATTATTATTGTGACTTATTAAAGCATGAGCTTCATGCTTGGGTCACCTTGTTTTAGGTCAAAGTCCCCATTGAAGACTTACAGGATATATTCATGTAATGTCCTTGTCAAAAGAATGAAGAAAATAATAATTATTATTATTATTGTGACTTATTAAAACATGAGTTTGATGCTTGGGTCACTTTGTTTTAGGTCAAAATCCCCATTGAAGACTTCTAAGATTTATTCTGAGTCAATACAATCATTGTATTTTTAAAGAGACCCTTCTTGAGCTTTTGAATCATGTAAAAAAGTTAAGTATTGAGTCAAATATGAATTATATAACCTCCACACCATGTCGGCCTAGAAGAAGATCAAGTCAGCATAAGAACCCTATTCGACCTCACATGGAACCTATCAAAGCAAGCTAATCGAATCCATTTGGAGTATCAATCTTACACACAAGTTTGAATTCTCTTGTAGCTGGGAAGAAGTGTGAACTTCTCTTGTAGCTGGGAAGAAGTGCAAAGTTCTCTTGTAGCTAGGAAAAGATGCAAACTATGTTGTCGAGAAGTCAAGTGAATGCGACTTTGGGGAAGTCTAAGGAGAAAAGAAAAACCGAAATTTTGGTGTTTCTCTTTCTCTGTTTCATGCTCTGGATTGGGAGATTGAAGTCATTGTTTGAGATTCTAAGATGATGATATTTGCCAATCTAGGGTTTTGCAGCGAAACCCTTGTAGTAGTTAAATTGTCTAGTATATGTCATATAACACTCTGAAATTTATTTAATGATTGTTGAGATTGTGAAATGAAATTCTTGGGTTTAGAGTTGTTGTGGAGGCTACAACCACCCTCTAAAATTTTGCCTTCGCTTCGTTTTGGAGCCTCCCTCCTCGAAACCATAGCAACTATCCTGCACTGATGAGGTACTTGTGTTTATTTGATTTTATCTATTGCTTAACAGCTTGTGTTCACTCTTTCCATCGACTAACCACAAGCTGACCCAGCACTTGGTTCACATCCGGTCATTGGGCTATCGAGCAACACTGCGCAATCCTGGAGGGCAGTCTGTTTTTTCCTCAGGAATTACGCAGAGCAACCCAGCAACTGCCCTGCACTCCAGAAATGCGCAGAGCAAGCCAGCCCGCAACAGTCTCCAAAAATGTGCAGAGCAGGCCAACAATCTTGCTCTGGAAAATTGCGTAGCATTGGCCAGCGAGCCAGGGCCACTCAACCCAGAAACAATGCAGATGTTTTCCCTCAATGACTGTCTGTTGCATGTGTCCGTAGGTTGCCTGGTTCCCTCCAGAATTGCATAATCCTTCCTTGCATGCCAGACAACTTTTCCCAAAAAACAAAAAAGCAAAAAGAGAAAAAACATCCCAAGATTTTAGGGATCTATTTTTAGCAGCGAGAATTACATGCAAAATCGATTTTAGAAACTCCCTGCAAAGTGTCATTTTTTCCTAGATTTGTGGCATGCGCATCATAAACCATAAATTTGCCAAATCTATTTAAATGACGCCTCAGAGCTCATTCTTCACATTCGATCTTGGAACTCTTGCATTCTGGAGACATCTAGGAACCTTCAACACAGTCGGCGCAACTTTTCCAGGTAAGTTTTGTTTTTCATGCCTTTGTCGTTTTTTATTTCTCGGCTTGTATGAGTGTTGTTTTCCTTGTTTTATTGAATGATCGTTGGCGTTTTAATTTATTTTAACTTGTAGAAGTGTTGTTTCAAGTTTCGCATTGCTTTTCTTAGTGTCGCATGCATAACATTGTTTCTGCACTAACAGAGGTCGTTGCGGTGACTCTCTTCATGAACTTCATGGTTTTTTCGTTCGACTGATTTTTGCACTTGCTTGAATTGCATGCATGTCTATTCACTCAGATTTACACAAACTTTGCACACACATTCAATCCTTCGCATTTTCAGGTTTCCCTTGGGCAAATCTGGGCTGCTTTTGCCCAAATCTTGCTTCTCCCTGCATACTCTGCACATCCCTGGCATTCAACACCTTGCCTTGCCTCCAAGAATTACATAGAGGCTGCCCACATTGGCTCCCAGCGTGCTCTGCGTAATCCTGGGAGGCAGTGCCCCAGTCCTGCCCACTGGAACTCCACAATGCGCAGTTCCAGCCAGCAACCCAACCCGACTGATCTGCACATTGTGTAGTTTCAGTCAGCAGTCACCCTCTCTGGAATGCGCATTCCGCAGTGCCAATCAACAATGAGCCTCACTGGCAGCTAAGACTGTCCAATGTGCAGTTCCAACTGCAGTCTCCAAGACTCCCAGTGTCAATAATGCGCAATCTTGCCCAACAATCACCAGTTTGTTGCCCGATTGATTCTCGAGCTGCTTTACGTTTTTTTTTTAGTTGACATTGTCTTGTCGTGAGTGTCTTCTCTATCTCCAGGTACCACAGGTTTTTGGGCAGCTTCTCAGCAGTACAGGTATCATGGCCTCCAAGAGAGTTGGATCAAAGGACACAGTTGAAAGCAATACTGGAGATGTGGTTGATCAACGGTCTATGAGCTTGCCCATGTACACAGACACACACATGTTCATTGAGAAAGACATCAAGATCACATGGCAAGACATCAACACTATATTCGCAGGCAACTTTGAAGAGAATCTGGAGGATCAACAGGTCTACGTCAATATTCATAAGTCAGGATTATACAAGGTTGCATGCAGGTATTCCACCTTCCTGTGCACATACATGATCCACTAGATTGTCTTACACACTGATCCTGAGCAGTGTCAGTGGAGTAGAGCTTGCTTCCTCGAGGGCAAAAGATTATTAGCAGATGTATCATTTGCCGCAATCGGTGAACAGGATGGATGCACTGTTCTAAACTCCCAACAACAACACGAATATAAGAGACATCTTGAAGCATTGGGTAAGGGAGTCATCAAAGTTCAGGACGATACCCAACTAGATATAATAAGACAAAAACACTCAGGAAGGCTTACCAATTCTTGGTCATCTTTGCATGTCACTTGTATGGCCAAGGGAGTACGGAGACCTTCCCACAGAGTTGGGTTGTTATGTCGGATCAACTGGTAAGTGAAAGAAAACCTTTCAACTCGTCCGACGTGTTGGCTCTCCAGCTGGAAGTGCATGTATCTAATGCTCGGAGTCCGCCCAATGATCAACAAGCAAGATTCTTCATGTTTGCCTACTTGCTCGATGCAATCTCTGCCCGTCAATAGTTTCCTGGCATGGGCTGGGCATGGACACCTTCAGAGATGTTGTGAATGTATATTGCAAGTTGCTCCTAGAATGCAACTACCGAGGAGTCATGGCTAGACTATCTGACCACTTCATCTCCCCTCTGTACACGATGATCTTCGAACATGATCCGCCTTGCATGTCCCAGGCAGCAACGGAGGCGCTGCTGAACATTGCAGATTGGTACGCCTCACCCGATGGCACCTTTGTCAGGATGTATAGCACGGAGAAAGCTTCGCATGTGCTGGCGAAGTTTGCCACAGACAAGCTGGTCATGCAGGAGGTTGCATACCACATCTCGACAAGGTTATCAGCTGGGTTGCACAAGAAGAAGAAGGCGCCATGGCATGTGCTTCCTTTGCGAATTGGATTGTACGCGATCCAGAGTTTGAAAGAAGTGGATGCCGAGGTCGAGGACTTTAAGAAGTTTAAGTTCGACACCAAGAGTTTCAATCCGTACAATCCACATGGCTTATGCAAGGACCACTGTGCGAGAGAGTACTATTCTTAGATCCACAGAGCATGTCATTGGCCAAAGGAAGACCCATGGAGATATTGCTATAACTCCTCCAGGCTCAATGAACTGGTCAGCATCGCAGTAGAGTGGCTAGCAGTATTGAAGGGAACAACACCACAAGGAGCAGCAACAACAACAAGAAGTAGCAAACCTGTGCAAGACAAAGGCAAGAGGAAGATTACCAAAAGCACAGAAACGGAGCAAAGCTACAAGTTTAAAGAAGACCCACTTGTGGAAATAGTAGCTTTGGAGATAGAAGCAAAGAGGCAATAGGAGAGGAGCGCAGAAAATGAGAGATAAGCAAAGACTGGAAGAGACAGAGAGGAAGTTGCAGTGAGTAGAGCAGAAACTTAAAGAAGAACAAGAATTGTGCACAAGAGAGAAGGAAGCATAGCAGGAACAAGAACAGGAGGAAGTGTAAGGGGCACAAACAACGTCGATATAGGTTGAAGACTCAGGACCAACAGCAAATGAGAAACAGGGTGAGCAACTGCAGGAACAAGAACTTGCTCAACACGATGAACCGATAGTAGAACAGATGACACGGAGATGGAGCAGCCAGAACAGGATCAGGACACCGACCTCATGCCAAAAGCAACTGAAGTCACTACACAAGCTTCACTAGCTCCAGCAGCAGAGAAAGTCCCAAGTGAGCAAGGGGATATTGTTCTCCTTGAGGATAATTCAGGAATAGATGTGTACAACATAGCCTTTGATGAGTCACAACACAAAGTTGTACAAACACGTAGAGTGCACACCCCGGATGAGCATGCATCACCTACACACTTTGAAGAAAGGGTGATCGTGTCAGATGTACGAAAGACATCCAACTGCCTTCGCCGATGCTACAAAGGCTTATGCCGAAGCCACGAGCTCGAGTGTGAAGTTCTTGATAGCAAAAAATGAGTACATCGCTAAGGAGTCGCAAGCACCCAAGCAGAGAGAGGAACAATCGATGAAATATGCCAGAATAGAGATGAAGAAAGCAATACTTGTTGAAGTATCGACTCTTGAAACAGTCATGCGAAGACTGTATTACAAGTTCATCATTGTGCACAAGGCAGTTGTCCATCTACATGGTCATCACCAATGCTACACCAAGATAGAGCGAACACTCAGATATACATGTCGTTGTTGATCATGTACAGACATGGACAATGAGGTACAAAGGAGCCTTGCCTCACTTGCACAAGATGATGCAGCCGCAGGTAGAGTTGGACAAAGCACGCATCTAGAATCTGATTCAGAACTATGAGGAACTCCCGCCGCTCATCACCAATGTTGAGGCTTTGTACGCACGGTTGTTCAAAAGTTTGGATGTCGTGTTGGAAAGTATGGCACCCCGTCAATCAAAACACTCACTAAGGCCAAAGAGAAGAACCAAGTCCAACTAGAGCTCGACGCGTACTTTGATCAATTGATGCTCATGGCCACCAGTGCAGATAACATGCAGATGTACATTATCGGTTCGACCTTGCTCAGGACTAAGCTGTGAATGTTACAGGACGAGTTGGACAGAGGTTCAAAATCAGTATACTCGGAAGCAATGGAGGCAAGAGTTCATTTCCAGGAAGACATCATCAAAGAGTACGCGAACACCATTGTGCACTACCAAGCTTGGCATCAGTTCGTCACCGAGGATCACAAGGAGGATGTTCATGAGTTGGTATTTCTACAGTTGTCTGAGTCTTAGTGTTGTCTTGTCTAGCTGACTCAAGCCTATTTTTGTCCCACATGGGTATATGTGGAAAATGTATCATTTTTGTAAACATGATGTAAAGTGAAATTCCAAGTGTCATTAGTGGAATGCAAACAGTGATACGTATTGTAAAGAGTTCGAAGAGTCACAAAAGGGAATGTCAAGGGTCACCCACCCTTTGTTATAAATAGAACCTCATAACTCATAGAACAAGCTTTTGGGAGCCAAGCTTTTGCTAGGCATTGCTTAGAGCAGGGCTTGGAGAGTATCACGAGGAGCCTTGGCTTCTCCACAGTGCAGAGCGAGTACATCTCTTTGGAAGAGGAGGCAGTGTTAACTATAACGTTCTAGTGGCTGTCATGATTGTATGTATGGATGGAACTTTCACTTTTACATAATGTAACGTAGCCAACACATTTTCATAAATATGATGTTATTGTAGTTGGATTATTTTGGTTGTTTTAACAATGTATGTTATTTAACTTATGCACTCATGTATGAACTACTTTATATATGATTGTATGAATCTTGTTGGAATCGTGTTGTTGGTTTAATCGTCCCCCTGGATTGTGGACTATTCCACTTCCAACCCATGATGTCATTCTGCTTGTGTGTTCTTTTCAGGGTGCGTACTATTACATGCCTCTAAAGGGCACACTTCCTTTTCCCCTTCATATGTTAGAACCTCCCTATGCATCTCTCTTGACTCGCCGCAAGGTCACACACAGGCTTCCGACAAAGATATATTGCTTACCTTTGCGCACTATCGCAATTAAGGCATTACTTTACTACCCACTGCTAAGACTCCTCGAAACGGTCTGAGGTCTAGTTGGGACTTCTTACAGGGGAGATCCCCTGACATGTTGGCAGGTCCAACACCGTCAACATTTCTGGCGCTCGAAGGAGGGCCAGATGACAAGCTGAGTCCTTAAAGTCTATTTTGAATCTCCACACATCTGTACACTTCATCCTCCGAGATGTATGTCTTATGGGAATGACTTTGAAATCCCGAAGGATCTCTGGAATGACCTGTCACAAAACACATACGAAGGTGAAGGCGGAACAACCTAGCTTAGACATAGAGTTGTCTTTGCCAGTGTTTGCGACAGGTATGGAATTTATGAGGATTACATGACATGCTCGTTGTTCGCATTCACGCTTCGAGGGCACCCATTGCAATGGTGTGTAACACTGCCCGATCGATCTATTTACTCTCTTAATCACTTTGTTATAGAGGTGGACCATGCTTTCCATCATTTTGATTGCAAAGCGCTTAACAAAAAAATTATGGAATTACGAAAAGCCTTTGATGAATCCTTGTTACAATTTTGGGAACGCTTTCATAATCTTGCATTTCAATTCCCAGAGGATGAAATTGACTGGAAATTTCTTCGTGAAAGATTTCACTCTCTTCTTCACATATCTGAAAATCCACAAGTGTTAGAATCATTCAAACCCCTCCCACCATACCTCGGTGTTAGAGCTGCCAAATCCAAGGCAGACAATATTGTTGTCACAAGTGACTATCCATCCTCATCTCATCAAACAACTTTAGCCCTGCAATGCGAGGTGGGAGAAGGTGTGCACCCATCTGTTGAACCACCACATCCTACCACCCCACTTGCTCTTGATTTCTACGCAAATTTGGCCGGCAAGACTACTAGTTGTCACGTGGACTTGTTTCCTCAACCTCCGGCCCCGCATTCTGTTGATCCTCTGGATTGTATTGTGCTGTGTTCTCCCATTCCGAACTCCACACTTATTGTTCATGAGGATCAAGTTGTCGATGAAGTTGGTACTGAGCAACCAACCCACCCTATCATTTATGATGAGTATGTGTGGGAATCAGAAGAAGAACCCAGGTGAAGGATGACCTCCTTCTGTCCGCACCTCATCTGCTTTTTCCTGATATCTTAGGTGATTCTGCCATTATTAATTTTCCGTGTGAGAATTCATTCCCGGATGCAACTATTTTCGATCATTCACAGAACACATCGGATGTCAATCTGTCATTTCATAGCGGAGAGGACACATCTTTATTTGCAAATCCAATCAATATTTCATCTGTCATTTCTGGAAATACAGAGGGTGAACATTCTTGTTTCTCGTCAAACCCTCTGTATGATTCGTCAGATCATGAGGATGTCGATGAACATATCGAATTTTCTGATCATGGCTATCGTGATCTCTTTACTCCTTCATTCGATCAAGATGATGATTCATTCGTTGTTGACCTTTCTAAGCCACCCGTCTTTGATGATCTACCTGTTGATGGAGTCGAAACCCCTCAAGCTATCGACACACTTGAGCCCAGGTTGATGGTTATGTCAGGCCCTCGCTGTCTTGAGATCGATTCCACTTCAGATTAGAAATCTGTTGAAACACCCAAGGCTCCTCATCACTCTCCTATTTACATTGAAAATTAATCTAGTTGCGATATTCCACATCCTCCACCTGAATCACATGATCCCATCACACATGCATTTGAGGAATCATATACAATGAGCACTCTTGCTAAACGCAAGTTGTCTTTCTTTCTCATGTTTGCTCGTTTGCCATGGTCAAAGGAGTGTACGTGCTTATCATCTACACACACTGTGATGCCTAACCATGATACATCCACATAATGCTTATCTTGCGCTTTTATTCTTTTCTTTTCTGTGGATATTTTTAAACTCGGAGTGTGTTGGTCTTCACTGTTATATTTTTCTTATTTGCTAGTTTACATGCTTACCTTTCTCGTAAACCACGCCTTCACCAACTAGGGTCAACCAATGCGCCAGTGGCTGCATTGGAAATATCACTTTACGTGAGCCGACCCATGCGTTGTTTAGTTTATGTGTAGGAGTAGTGTTTGCTTTCTTGTTTCGCTTTGATTGTGTTGCTTGTTTGTTTGCTTCACTTTCTTGCTTTGCTTTCATTTACTTCTATCCTTTGCTTTCTTGTTTGTTTGTTTATTATACACCCATAGGTTTAGTTTCACATGAAACCATGTGTGGCTCTCGAGACAAGCAAGGTAAAGTACAAGAGGAATTGTACAGCTACCAACACTTGGTTATCTGTTGTCTTCTCTTTATGAAGAGCTTGTTGTCTTTAGTCGATGGTACCCTGATGGAAAATACATTCTGTTCAGAGTGAATCTTGGTAAAAAAACAATGCTTGCCCTTTTAACTAGTACCGCCTACTCTAATCGGTTCCTTTGGGTTAACTCTTGTCAGCTTAGTCAAGTAGAGTAAGGTGAGGGGGAAAAACTTAACAAGTATTGTTAGAGGTATATATAAAATACTTCTCTAAGGGACAACCTCTTCTGCTCTCAATAAGTCTGGACCCCTCTTCCGCCTCTGAAGTAAATAAGTGCCTATGCACAGTTCTTTGAAAAATGAAAAAATAAATAGGCGAAAGAAGAGAAAGGCTTCCAAGTTCTTGTGTAGAGAGGTGATGCAAGTAACTCCGTCGGGGTACTGACCAGGCTCGCTAGCAGTGAAGAGATGCTTGTGTTCCTGCGTGACTCCATCGGGGTACTGTCCAGGCATGCTGGCAACGAAGCAACACCAGAGATGAAACTAAGACTCTAACATCTATATTACTTGTGCACCAATATGCCCCTCCCCAATCGAAACAACTCAACTGACTTGGCTTGGTATGTGTGCTGATCGATCAAGAGAATGGCAGGGACTATATATTTAACTCAAACTTAGTGTTGAAGCCATGACGATCAAAGAATCAAACAATACCTCCGGAGGAGTTAGACTCGTATTTCACGAACAAGGTCCATACAAAGAGTTGGAGTTCTACTAGTGTGTCACTAATGTTGTAGCAGCCACAACCACCCTCCACAATTTTTCCATCGCTTCATTTCGGAGCCTCCCTCATCGAAATCATAACAGTTATCCTGCACTGATCAGGTACTTGTGTTTACTTGATTTTATCTGTCGCTTAACAGCTTGTGTTCACTCACTTGTTCCGTTGACTAACCACAAACTGACCCAACACTTGGTTCACATCTGGTCATTGGGCTTGTTGACCATTGGAGTGGCACTTGATGATTATATGAAGAGTCCATGCCCAAGGATGATCTAGAGGACACTTGTACCATCAAATATCATCAATCAACAAAGTTTTTTAACTCTACTTCTATTTTCTCATCATCTTTCTTGTACCCAGATTCCACACCCCTCCGAGGAATTGTAATAAGTGATACTAGTAATGATGAGTTTTGAGTCTTTAACAGGCCTAGGATGTTGAGACTCTATCAACAAACGAGTACACCATGGAGTGTTTTTTTATCTAGTTAATTATCCCTTCTTTTTCAGAGGCACATAATTTTATGGGTTTTTTCACTCACTTTTTACCCCAAAGCCAGGGTGACGGTTTGAAGGTTGAGCCCCTAACACATCTTAGTGTCTAGAGTCTATGTATATTACCATACTAGATCACACAAAAATATTTGTGGAATTTGGTTAGGTTTAGGTAGTCATTTTTTAATTTTTTAGATTTCCCGCAGATCAAAAATTGCAAATAAAATTGTACTTGTAATGTAATAAGTGATGTCTAGAGAAGTTATATGGGGTATGAGTAATGAAATTTACACCTCTCACTCTCAACTTTCTACTATGACACACTTTGATGGGCTAAAAATGTGTTTTGAACCCTCAAAACCCACTTTTCCTAGGTTTAGTGGGAAATCTAGCAATTAATTAAGCCAGAAATTAAATAAATGGAGAAAAATAAATATCCACACATGCTAAATGTTGTGGAAATGAGGTGGAAAATTATGGGGGATTTAAAGTGAAGTCCCAAGGTCATGTGGACTCCTAAAATCAAGGAAAGGACATGCTCAAATAAAATCGAATTTCCAACATTAAAGGAGAACATTGTTTACTTGGAAATTCGAATTTGTGAAGTTAATGCACATATGGGAGGATTTGGAAGAATATTTGGTGGAGATTATTGTGGAAAATTATCCCCACATGGGTTACCATCCATATACATTTGTCATTCTATCATAAAATTTGAATTTGGCACATAAGGGAAGAAGAAAATGATGTCCACTTGCCAGAATTCGATTTTTACACTTGGCAATGGAGCTCCATTCAACAAATTCAAATCTCTTTGGGATTGTCACCTCATGCCACTCGTTTAATCACTTCTACATTGGGATTGCCTCCAATGCCATTTGTCATTGTCATTCTTCATTGGGATTTGCTTCCAACTCTCTATATAATAGAGCCACGGGCTCTCATATTGTATAATATAATACGAGCTATTGTGCTTGAGAAGACTCGGCGGGATTGTATTCACTATTTGTAATATAATACAACAGTCTTTGAGATAAAGTGTGACAATGTTCTTCTCCTTGCATGTGGTAAATTCTCGAATTATTGTTATGCTTCTATTTATTTCCTCATGTTATTATCTCTTTCATGCTTGTTTCAAGTTATGTTAGTATGCAACTATCTCATATTAGCATAAGAATTAATTATTTGCTTTAGGAAAAAGCTCTTCTAGTGGACAATAGATCTATCTCTAGGAATTCTTTCCACTACACTTATTTAATTTCATGTTGATTTAATGATTTGTGATGAAGTTTTGTAGATGAATCATTATTTGGTCAAACTTTTCAAGTGTGAGGGGAAATTCTCAGAGGAATCAACCCATTCTTGAAAAATATTCAAGGAGAACCCGCATGTTTTGAATTCCAAAGTCTCATCTATATCTTATTTGTGTCTTGCAGGGATTCTTTCAAGTTAAAGGTTTTATTTCTTGCATCAAAATATCAAACTTCAATTTTTTATTTTTTATTTTTTACGTATTGTATTTCATTTATCAATATCTAGCTATTTCAAAGAGCTAAGGCATGGCTAGTCAAAGAGGAGAGCTTGCTCATACTCTTTGGCCTAGCCTCTTGTAGATTATTTTTGTAACATACTTTGTTGTCATCTTTCTCTAACATTAAATTATTTTTGTATCTTTTTGAGCAAGTCAGTTTCCATGCTTTGATTTGTAGACTTATTCATCTTGAAAGCATTTATAATATCTTTGTGCTAACAATTTAGTGTTTCACTTTTCAGGGATATTTTGGCTTTTCATTTCAAAGCATTTTACTTCATTTTAAGCAAAATACAATTTCATTTCTTAAAGAGCAAATACTTGGAAGGCACTGATTGTTTATGTATTTCATGTTTACCTTATGATGATTATTGCTCATATCAATTTTTTGCTTATGAATCTTAAAGAGATAATCTATTTAACTCTAACAATTCTCCTAGAAACTCACATCTTTTTTAAATTGACTTTTCATTAGGGACCAACCCCCTTAGCTAACCTAGGAGATAGCGTAAACGGAGAGAGTCGAGATTAGTGTGACAACCCCTTCTCTGAGTTCCCTGCCACCAACCACACCTTATGGGGTTGAAGGCTTTTCTCATTGACTTGTAGGTAGGTGTAGGCGGCAGGTTCAACAGGGATGTCGGGCAAAACTGCGTAATCCTAGAGGGCAGTCTGTCTTCCCCTCAAGAATTGCGCAGAGCAGACCAGCGGCTGCCCTGCATTCCAGAAATGTGCAAAGCAAGCCAAAAACCTTGCTCTGGAAAATTGCGCAGAGCTGGCTAGCCAGCTAGGGCCACTCAACCCATAAACAACGCAAAAGTTTTCCCTTAGTCACTCTCTGTTGCATGTGCCAGTAGGTTGTCGAGTCCCCTCTAAAACTGCGCAATCCTTCCTTGCATGTCGGGCAACTATTCTCGAAAAAGAAAAAAACAAAAAGCAAAAAAGCATCTCTAGATTTTAGGGATTTATTTTTAGCAGCGCAAGTTACATGCAAAGTCGACTTTAGAAACTCCCAGCCAACTGTCGTTTTTCCTAGATTTGTGGCATGCACGTCATAAACCCTAAGTTTGCCAGATCTATTTAAACAACACCTCAGAGCTCATTTTTCACATTCAATCTTGGAGATTTGGCATTCCCAAGGCATCTAGGAACCTTCAGCATAGTCGGCGCAACTTTTCCGGGTAAGTTTTGCTTTGCATGCCTTTTCCCGCTTTTTATTTCTCGGCTTGTATGAGTGTTGTTTTCCTTGTTTTATTGAATGATCGCTGGCATTTTAATGTATTTTAACTTGTAGAAGTGTTGTTTCAAGTTTCGCATTGCATTTCTTTAGTGTCGCATGCATAACATTGTTTCTACACTGACAGTCGCCATTGTGGCGACTCTCTTCATGGTTTTGCTATTCCACTAATTTCTGCACTTGCTTGAATTGCATGCATGTCTATTCACTCAAATCTGCACTAGCTTTGCACACATATTCAGTCCTTCGCGTTTTCAGGTTTCCCTTGGGCAGATCTGGGTTGCCTTGGCCTAGATCTTGCTTCTCCTGACATGATCTGCGCATTCCTAGCAGTCAAGGCCCTGCCTTGCCTCGAGGAATTACACAGACGCTGCCCACACTAACCCCCAATTGTGCTCTGCGCAATCTTGGGAGGCAATGCCCTAGTCCTGCACATTGCCTAGTTCCAGGCAACAGTCAGCCTCTCTATACTGCGCAGTTCCAGGCAACAATAAGCCTCACTGACTCCCAGGCTCCCAGAGTCAATGCTGCACAATCTTGCCTAGCAGTCACCAATTTGTTGCCCGATTGATTCTTGAGTTGCTTTATGTTTTTTTTAGCTGACATTGTCTTGTTGTGAGCGTCTTCTCTATCTCCAGGTACCACAGGTTTTTGGGCAACTTCTCAACATTACAGGTATAATGGCCTCCAAGAGAGTTGGATCAAAAGACACAGTTGAAAGCAGTACTAAAGATGTGGTTGAGCAGTGGTCTATGAGCTTGCCCGTGTACACAAACACACACTTGTTCATTGAGAAAGACATCAAGATCACATGGCAAGACATCAACACTATATTCGCAGGCAGCGTTGAGAAGAATTTGGAGGACCGACAGGTCTATGTCAATATTCATAAGTCAGGATTATACAAGGTTGCATGCAGGTATCCCACCTTCCCGTACGCAGACGTAATCCATTGGATTGTCTCACACACTGATCATGAGACGATGATATTGAGTAGTGTCAGTGGAGTAGACCTTTGCTTCCTTCAGGGCAAAAGATTATCAACAGATGTATCATTTGTCGCAGCCGATGAACAGGATGGATGCACCATTCTACACTCCCAATAGCAACACGAATACAAGAAACATCTTGAAGCGTTGGGTAAGGGAGCCATCAAAATTCAGGACAACACCCAACCAGATATACAAGACGAAGACACTCAGGAAGGCTTACCAATTCTTGGTCATCTTTGCATGTCACTTGTATGGCTAAGGGAGTATGGAGACCTTCCCACAGAGTTGGGTTGTTATGTTGGATCAACTGGCAAGTGAAGTAAAACCTTTCAACTTATCTGACATGTTGGCTCTCCAAATGAAAGTGCATATATCCAATGTCCGAAGTCTACCCAAGGATCAGCAAGCAAGATTCTTCATGTCTGCCTACCTGCTTGATGCAATCTGTGCTCGTCAACAGTTTATTGGCACAGGTTGGGCATGGAAACCTTCAGAGAAGGTTGTGAATGTATATTGCAAGTTGATCTCAGAATGCAGTTATCGAGGAGTCATGGCTAGACTATCTGACCACTTCATCACCCCTTTGTACATGATGATCTTTGAACAAGATCCGCCTTGCATGTCTCGGGCAACAATGGAGGCGTTGCTGAACATTGTAGATTGGTAGGCCTCACTTGATGACACCTTCATCAGGATGTACAGTGTAGAGAAACCTCCGCATCTGTTGCCAAAGTTTTCCACGGACAAGCTGGTCATGCAAGAGGTTGCATACCAGATCTCGACAAGGAGGGTTATCAGCTGGGTTGCACAGGAAGAAGAAGGCGCCATGGCCTCTGCTTCCTTTGCGAATTGGGTTGTACGCAATCCAGAGTTTGAAAGCAACAGATGCTGAGGTCGAGGACTTCAAGAAGTTTAAATTCGGCACCAGGAGTTTCAATCCATACGATACACATGGATTATGCAAGGTGTGAAATTTCCTCAACATGAACCCCTACTACAAGTACAACAACTGTTGATATTACTCTTATTTGTTAAATCCCTTTAAACAAATTATTTGCAGATTCCTAAGACAAATATCGTAATCCATACACTACAACCTTCACTTAATTAAATTATAAGAAGAAACAAGATATTGAGCAAGAAAGAAAATACAACAAAATAGACACCGTTATTTTTGGACAAATGTCCCCAAAAAAACCCAATGCGGGAAAACTAGTGCAGCAGATCTAAGGGTTTTTATTATTATGCAGGAGAAAATCTACGTACAATTCTTGGATGCTCAACTAGCAATCAGATACAGAGAGAACCTGGACATAATAAATGGTGAAATGATGTCACCTTGTTACTGGGAAAATCTAAGACTGATCACAATGAACTGCAGCCTTTGCGTAGAACTGCATCACTCCTATGCAGTTCCCGCGTCACCCCTACAGGGTATCACGCCTTGTTACTGGGAAAATATAAGACTGATCACACTGAACTGCAGCGTTTGCGTAGAACTGCATCACTCCTATGCAGTTCCTGCATCACCCCTACAGGGCATCACGTTGCTCCTTCTTTGGACCCTCTACTGGCTGGAAAACTCGAGTCTCTGCCTCCTAGTCTCACACCCCTGCTCCCAACAACTGAAACTCGATTTCCTCAGTAGGAATTCGATTTCCCTCTAAGGCTTGTGTTGTCCCTGCGTCAACTTTGCGTGGGCTAGCACCTGCCTCTCTCTGCCTCGTACTCTCTGGCCCAGAAAAACTTCCTTCTTCTGGATACTCACTACCCCTCTCTGCAAGAAATCTCCTGGATCAGAATTTCCTCTTAAGAACTTCTCACTTCAGAAATTCGATCTCTTGATCTCAAGGTGTATTTTCCAAATGACCCTCAAACCCCTTCTTATATCTTCCTGTTGGACAACCAACGGCCTAGATTAACTCCTAATCAAAGGCTCGGATCGTTTTGACTTGATCTCCGTCTTTTTCTAGAAGTTACACCCACAATTAGATTAATACCCATTAATATTTTAATTTTCCTAAGTTTAGATTTAGGAACTCCTTTAAAAATACTAATTATTCTAATAAAATTGTCTCAGGGTGGAATTTCCCAAAACATTTTTTGGGTTCTTTGGAATACATGTGCCCAAGCCTCCTTGCAAAATTTGAGGCCTAAAGCACATCTGATGCTACCCCAAATCAACACTCCCTCTTACTGAGGAATGTGCTCTAGCAATATACTGTTGCTGCATAGTGCTCTGACTCTAAAGTATCGTGTTTTGCGTTGCTGATGTCTGACATGTTGTCCACCAACTACTGCGTTGCTGCTGCAACTGTACTACTGCTGACACTGCCACTGTCAACACTACATCCGTACTACAACTCCCTCTCAAGTGTTGCATCTGTGTCGCTGCTAGCACTGCCACTGCCAACTGCTCTTACATTGCAAACTGTTGCTGATAGCAATGGAAAAACATCCAAAATTACTGAACTACCTGTGTTTAGTATGATACCACGTGAATGCTAAAGCCTGACTGCTACTAGACTCTGCGCTGACCCTCTGAATCCACTACGCTGCTGCTGACCTCTGCTCGGTGTCGTCTGCACTGCTGCCAACTGCGCTCTGCATTGTTCAGACCCTAGCACTCCTAGCCACTGCAACTGTCTCTCCGACACTCCTTGACACCATCCGACACTAGTCCATCCTACTACTTTTGATCTGTGCTCCCGTAACAAGGAAATGATCCTAGAGGTGGACTCCTCAACGATCTTGCCCATCTATAGCTCTTTCAAACTATAGCTCCAAATCAGCCCACCTCCCTACTGGAGGTATCTCGGCTGCCATGGCGAACTCTTCCTCTTTGATCTTCGCGGGCACAGCCTTCGGATCGTGTTTCTCATCCCTGTCCTTCTTCCTGAGAGGACAACGTGTACCGTAGTGACCCATCTCACCACACCTTAAACACTTGATCTTCGAGACGTCCTTCTTACGTCTCCGCTGCTCCTGTTGTCCCTTCGATGCAAGGGCTGCATTATCCTCCTCCTTGGGCTTTGACCCATTGTTTCTGTTGTTTTAGTCAAGTTTGACCTTGACCAAGTCTCTCCTTAGCTCCTCTTGTTTTAGAGCTACCCACATCTCATCCCAATTTGGCAATGTTGCTCTACCCAGGATGCTCTAGACAAAGACTTGCCACTCATTTGAGACAAAATTGAGGGCCAGTCTAACCAGCGTTGAATCCTGAGGTGTATGCCCCGCAGCAGAAAACTCATCACGAGTTTCCTTCAACTTCATGAGGAATGGATCCACACGCTCTCCCTTCTGCATCTGAGCAGATCTCAGCTTATGCTCTAAGTACAACTACTCGGAATATCCCTGATATAACGTGGCCAAGGCATCCCACATCTCCTTAGCAGTCCCTCTGCTAGCAACGTGACACACCACGTGATCCTTTACTCCATCCAAGATCATTCTCTTTGCCTTCGCCATCTTAGCTATGTACTTCAACGAATTTGCATCTGCAATGACAACCACCACGCTGTCGACATATGTCTTGAGGGCATGCTCATCTAGAAGGAAAAACATTCTAACCTTCCAAGTGACATAGTTGGATGCTCCATCCAATCTATCCTGATCCCTCAAGTCACTTGTTGCATTTCTACCAAAAAAGTCAAAAATCTCCTCTCCGCTTCTCACTGCTGTTGCTCAGTCAATGAGAAAACGAAATTCTCGGCGGGAAGTCTGCTGAGGAAAAGTTCCCTCACTATGCTTCTCTTCTCTCTTCTGATGTCTTTCAGCCCAACACTTTGCCTGCTGAAGATCTGCATCCCACCAGCTCTCTCACGCTAAGGCTTCAGCACTACTCCCTCTGCCCCTAGAAAAATTCGAACTAGAAGTCCTTCTCTCCGTCGACTCACTCGGAGAGAGACTGCCTCGAAAGTCTACCCTCCCAGCTTGGAAATGAGTCAACCCTCTAGGGTTTCGAACTGTTGCCTCTTGTAGCTTTTCGAACTCCCTTCTTCTGCTAAGCGCTGGATCTACCAGCTCTGCTCTTCTTGCTTCACCTGCAACTCTGATACCATGTGAAAATTCCTCAATAGGAACCCCTACTGCAGCAACTGATGATATTACCCTATTTGTTAAATTCCTTTAAACAAATTATTTGCAGTTTTCCTATGACAAATATCGTAATACATACACTGCAACCTTCACTTAATTAAATTATAAGCGGAAACAAGATACTGAGCAAGAAATAAAATACAACACAATAGACACTGCTATTTTTGAACAAATGTCTCCCGAGAAACCCAATGCGGGAAAACCAATGTAGCAAATTTGAGGGTTTTTATTATTATGCAGGAAAAATCTCAGTACAATTCTTGGATGCTCAACTAGCAATCCCATACAAAGAGAATATTGGACACAATGTATGGTGAAATGATCTCACCCTGTTACTGGGAAAATCTGAGACTGATCACGCTGAACTGGAGCCTCTACGTACCCTTTGCATAGCCTCTACGCAGAACTACGTCACTCCTATGCAATTCCTGCATCACCGCTGCTTGGTATCACGTTGCTCCTTCTCTGGACCCTCCGCTGGCTGGAAAACTCTAGTCTCTGCCTCCCGGTCTCACACTTCGGCTCCCGACAACTTCAAGTCGATTTCCTCAGCAAGAATTTGATTTCCCTCTAAGGCCTGCGCTGCCCTTACGTCAACTTTGCGTGGGCCAGCGTATGCCTCTCTCTGGACGTCATTTTTCCCTCTCTCTACCTCATACTCTCTAACCCAAGAAAACTTCCTTCTTCTGGATACTCACTGCCCCTCTCTACAAGAAATCTCCTCGATCAAAATTTCCTCTTGAGAACTTCTCACTTCAGAAATTTGATCTTTTGATCTCTCGGCGTATTTTCCAAATGAACCTCAAGCCCCTTCCTATATTTTCCTGTTGGATAACCAACAGCCTAGATTAACTCCTAATCAAAGGCTCAGATCGTTTTGACTTCATCTCCGTCTTTTTCTAGAAGTTACACCCACAATTAGATTAATACCCATTAATATTTAATTTTCCTAAGTTTACACTTAGGAACTCCATTGAAAATATTAATTATGCTAATAAAATTGTCTCAAGGTGGAATATCCCAAAACACTTTTTGGGTTCTTTGGAACACATGTGCCCAAGCCTCCCTGCAAAATTTGAGGCCTAGTGCACATGCAATGCTACCACAAATCAACACAGGGACCATTGTGCGAGAGTGTACTATTCTTGGATCCACAGGGCGTGTCATTGGCCAGAGGAAGACCCATGGAGATATTGCTATAACTCCTCAAGGCTTAATGAACCAATCAACATGGCAGTAGAGTGGCTAGTAGCACTCAAGGCAGCAACAACAACAGCACCAACAAGCAACAAATCTGTGCAAGACAAAGGCAAGAGTAAGATTGTCGAAAGCACAGAAACGAAGCAAAGCTACAAGTTTAAGGAAGACCCACTTGTGGAAAGAGTAGCTTTGGAGATAGAAGCAAAGAGAAGATAGTGCGACCGGAGAGTAGCGCAAAAAAGGAGAGATAAGCAAAAACTAGAAGAGACGGAGAGAAAGTTGTAGGAAGTAAGGCAAAAGATCAAAGAAGAACAAGAGTTGCGCGGAAGAGAGAAGGAAGCGCAGCAGGAACAGGAACAGGAAAAGGAACAGGAGGAAGTGCAAGGTGCACAGACAGCGCAAACTACACCAATACAGGTTGAAGACTTAGAACCAACAGCAGACGAGGAACAAGGTGAGTAGCGGCAAGAACAAGAACTTGCTCAGCGCGATGAACCGATAGTAGAACAAATGGACACAAAGATGGAGCAGCCGAAACAGGATCAGGACACCGACCTCATGCCAAAAACAGCCGAGGTTACTCCACAGGCTTCACCAGCTCCAGCAGCAAAGCAAGTCCCAAGTGAGCAAGGGAATACTGTTCTCCTTGAGGATAATCCGGGAACAAATGTTACAACATAGCCTTTAATGAGTCACAACACAAAGTTGTACAAACACGTAGAGCGCACACCCCGAATGAGCATGCATCGTCTGTGCAGTTTGAAGAACGGGTGATCGTGTCAGATGTATGAAGACATCTAGCTGCCTTGGCCGATGCTACAAAGGCTTATGCTGAAGCCACATGCTCGAGTGTGAAGTTCTTGATAGCAAAAAACAAGCGCATGCTTAAGGAGTTGCAAGTAGCCAGGCAGAGAGAGGAACAATCGACGGGATCTGCTAGAGCAGAGATGAAGAAAACGATAATTGCTAAAGTATCAGCTTTTGAAATGGTCATGCAAAGACTATATAACAGGTTCATCACCGTGCACAAGGCAGTTGTCCATCTACATGGTCATCAGTAGCACTGCACCAAGATAGTGTGAACACTCACAAATATACATGCCGTTGTTGATCATGTACAGACATGGACAATGCGGTACAAAGAAGCCTCGCTTCACTTGCACAAGATGATAAAGCCGCAGGTAGAGTTGGACAAAGCACGCATCCGAAGTTTGATCCGGAACTATTAGAAACTCCCATCGCTCATCACCAGTGTTGAGGTTTCTATGCACGGTTGTTCAAAAGTTTGGATGTCGTGGTGAGAAAGTATGGCAGCCCATCAATCAGAACACTCACCAAGGCCAAAGAGAAGAACCAAGTCCGATTGGAGCTCGACGTGTACTTTGATCAGTTGATGCTCATGGCCACCATCGCAAATTTGCAAGTCAACGCAGATAACATGCGGATGTACATCATCGTTCCGGCCTTGCTCAGAACTAAGTTGCACATGTTACAGTACGAGTTGGACAGAGGTTCCAAATCTGTAATGTTGAATTTTCTGAATCTAACACATCAGAAATTCCTACTGCATTGTCTGGTTTATTTCACCTACTTGTTTATTCCTTGACAAGTTATTTAACCATATAAATATTGAAAATAAACACAAATGCAGTCTCAACTCATTTACATATTATCAACTGAAATAATAGACAAACACACAAGGGATACTGTTATTTTTGGACAATTGTCTCCAGAAAAACCCAATGCGGGAAAACCAGTGCAATAGTTCTGAGGGTTTTATTATTAAGCAGCTTTCTTGAGTACAACTAGGGTGCCAAACTGGCTCACCCAAGAGAAATTTCTATCTCGCAGTAATACCTCTCTTCGAAAGCAGATATTCAGCAAGTCTTCCCCACAAAAATCCTTCCAACGCTTCCCCAAGGCTCTGCATCAGTCCTGCTAGCCTCTGCGTAGCTCTGGAACCCCTTGCGTCAACCCTCTACCTCTCTGTGTCAGCACTTTGGCTTTTTGCGTCACCCACATGGACCCTGCTAGCCTCTACACAGTCTCTAGCTTTTTGCGTGGCTCCTGTTGGCTCTGCGTAACCTCCTCAATCACAACGCTGGCCCTTTGGCACTATCTTTGCCTCTCTGCTATGTACTCACTGCCCCTCACTGCAACTCAGATCACTTGTTCGAATTTCCTCAGCAAACCCCGCTCCAGAAAATCGAACTGACTGATCAATCTTGGTGTATCTCCAACTGACCCTCAAGTCTCCTCTTATACTTTTTTGTTGAGTCTTCAACGACCGAGATTAAATCTCTAATCAACGACTAAGATTAGATTTGGCTTGATCCATGTCATTTAGAACATCCTCACCCAGTTTTATATTAATACCTATTAATATTTTAATTTTCCTAAATTTAGACTTAGGAACACCATTAAAAGTATTAATTATTTTAATATCTCTCTAACCGGGTGGAATTTCTCCAAACCATTTCTGGGTCTTCGAGATATCATGTTCTTTAGCCTCTCCACCAATTTTCATGGCTAGAGCACATCCGATGCTACCCCAAATCAACACTCCATCTTAACGAGGAATGTGCTCTAGTAATGCTCCACCACTGAACATCACAATGATCATCCGGCACCGATACCTGTGCTGATACTTGGCTCGTTGCCTAACATCCTCTGCACTGCTGCCTCTTGTATTGCTGCCCATGGCTCTACCATTACCACTGCTACATCTGTACTATAGCTCCCTCTGCATCCGTGTTGTTGGTGGCCCTTCCTCCCAACACTGCATCTACACTACAACTCTCTCTCAACATGCTGCATCACACTGCCCATAGCACTACCACTGCTAACTGCTGCACTACAACTCAGTTACCGAGAAGTAAGTAACTGATCTACCCAACTACTAACATCCTTATCGGTTTGGAAGCCCCCTGATGCTAAAGCTACCTCTGTTGCTAGTCCTGTGCTCCCTCTGCTACCTTTGCGCTACTGCAAGCACCTCTGTGCCTCTCGCACTGCTGCAGACACTTTTGTGACTCTCTGCACTACTGCAACCATCTCTATGCCTCTCGCACTGCTGCAACCCCCATTGCACTGCTACAGACCCCTGCACCCTAGCACTGCCTTGTCACTCCATCCGCATCTTGCTTCTAACGACATCCGTCATCCTACTACTGTCACTAGGGGCTCCCATAGCCAGATATGATCCAAGAGTTTGGGTGCCTCAAGGATCCTGTCCCTCATCTTCTTTAGTCCTCCTGACTGCAGTTCGATGTCTCCCCACCTCTTCTCCAGAGGTGCATGAGCACTCATGGCACAGTCGTCATCTGTCTCGACTTCTTTCTCTGCCTTCGTCGGAGCTGCATTGGAGTCAGAAGCCTCTCCCTTATTCTTCTTCCATGGACACTGGGTTGCATAACGACCCAACTACCCACAATGGAAACACTTTACCTTGGAGATGTCCTTCCTCTTCCCCTGTTGTCCCGCAGATGCTAGAGCCGCATCCTCCTCTTCCTCTTTCTTGATTCGACCTCCTTTGTTGCTACTTCCCGCCTTGGTCAGTCGTCTAATCTCTTCTTGGCGAAGAGCTGCCCACATCTATTCCCATCCTGGAAGAGTAGCTCTGCCCAAAATGCTTTGGACAAATGTCTCCCAATCCTCGGAGACTGCATTCAAGGCGGTCCTCACCCTGAACACCTGATCCGGCGTGGCCCCTATGGAAGTAAGGTATACATCTATCTGCTCCCCCTTCTACATCTAATATGACCGCAGCTGATTCTCAAGTAGCATCTTCCTCTACACGGAAGTGCCCTAATACAATGTCATCAAAGTATCCCACATCTCCTTTGTTGTGTTCTTCTTGGCAATATGGTGTACTACATGATCCTTGACCCCATCAAGGATTATGCACTTTGCCTTCGCCACTGCATCCTCATACCTTTCATTATCAGTTGGGTCGATTGGGATAGCCACGGTTCTCAAGGCGAAGCCCTTGATGCAATGTTTATCCGAAAAGACAGGATCCTGGCCTTCCAGATGACAAAGTTGGACACCCCGTCCAACTTGTTCTGATTCCTCAGTCCGTTCATTGCCATCTCCGCTCCTCTTCTAAACTCCCTCTGAGTCTCGACTTACCTCCTAGAAGCTCTCTCCTAGACTCCCTCCGAGTCTCGATTTCCCTACTAGAAATCTTCCCGCCAACTGTCAAAAAGCTCCTCTCTGATCCTCTTTGAAACTGCAACTCGAATCTGGATTTCTTGGCTAGAAATCCCTCAAAGCAGTGACTCCATTTACCTTGTTTCTATCCCATTAGGTACTGTTCTGCTTTGACAGCAACAACACCCCACCAGTTTCCCAATCCACAATCTGCCCACAGCTCCCTAGGCCCCAACAACTGAAGAAATTGAGCCCTTTAGCTCTGCGCAATCCCGACAAGGCTTAATCGCTCCTCTGGCCAACTGCGTCACTCCTACCTGGCTGAGTAGGATGACGTGGCTCTTTGTGAGCCTCTTCCACCTCTCACTGCCTCTACGCTAGCCCTCTCTTTGGCTCGAAATGATGACGCAGGCCCTCTGCGTCACTCCTTCTCTGCTTAGGAACAACTCTCTCTCTCGGGACAATTGTTTCTGCTGCAAATTTTATTATTTCTACTGGTGCCTTCAGGTCTCCTGTGATCTGCAATCCTCTAATACCATGTTGAATTTTCTAAATCCAACACATCAGAAATTCCTACTGCATTATCTGGTTTATTTCACCTACTTTTTTATTCCTTAACAAGTTATTTAACCATATAAATACTGGAAATAAACACAAATGCAGTCTCAACTCATCTACAGATCATCAACTAAAATAATAGACAAACACACAAGGAACACCGTTATCTTTGGACAATCGTCCCCGGAAAAATCCAATGCGGGAAAACCAGTGCAGTAGTTCTGAGGGTTTTATTATTAAGCAACTTTTTTTAGTACAACTAGAGTGCCAAACTGGCTCACCCAATAGAGATTTCTATCTGGCAGTAATACCTCTCTTTGGAAGCAAATATTTAGCAAGTTTTCCCCACTTCCAGTGCTTCTCCAAGGCTCTGCGTTAGCCCTACTAGCCTCTGCGTAGCTCTGGAACCCCCTGCATCACCCCTCTGCCTCTCTGCGTCAGCTCTCTGGCCTTTTGCGTCACCCACGTAAGCCCTGCTAGCCTCTGCACAGTCTCTCTGGCCTTCTGTGTCACTCAAGCAGGACCCTGCTAGCCTCTGCCTAGTCTCTCTGGCTTTTTGCGTGGCTTCTGATGGCTCTATGTAGCCTCCCCAATCACTGCACTAGCCCTTTGGCATTATCTCTACCTCTCTGCTATGTACTCACTGCCCCTCGCTGCAACTCATATCACTTGTTCGAATTTTTTCAGCAAACCCCACTCTAGAAAATCGAACTGACTAATAAATCTTGGTGTATCTCCAACTGACCCTCAAGCCTCCTCTTATAATTTTTCTATCGAGTCTTCAACGACCGAGATTAAATCTCTAATCAACAGCTAAGATTAGATTTGCCTTGATCCATGTCATTTAGAACATTCTCACCCAGTTTTATATTAATACCCATTAATATTTTAATTTTCCTAAGTTTAGACTTAGGAACTCCATTAAAAATATTAATTATTTTAATATCTCTCTAACCGGGTGGAATTTCCCCAAACCATTTCTCGGTCTTGGAGATCTCATGTGCTTTAGCCTCTCCGCCAATTTTCATGGCTAGAGCACATCAGATGCTACCAAAAATCAACATCTAGTCCTACGAACAAATGGTACGACGACATCATCAAGGAGTACGTAAACACCATTGCGTAGAACCAAGCTTGGCATCAATTTGTCATTGAGGATCAAAGAGTATGCAGACACCATTGCGCACTACCAAGCTTGGCATTAGTTCGTCACTGAGGATCGCAGAGAAGATGTTGATGAGTTGGTGTTTCTATAGTCATCCAAGTCTTAGTGTTGTCTTATCTGGCTGACTCAAGCCCATTTTTGTCCCACATGGGTATATGTGGAAAAATGTATCATTTTTGTAAACATGATGTAAATTGAAATTCCAGGTGTCATTAGTGGAATGCAAACAATCATATGTAATGTAAAGAGTTATGTAATGAAGTTGAAAAGAGGGTAGTCCAAGAGTCACAAAGGGGAATGTCAAGGGTCACCCCACCCTTTGTCATAAATAGAACCTCAAAACTCATAGAACAAGCTTTTGGAAGCCAAGCTTTTGCTAGACATTGCTTAGAGAAGGGCTTGGAGAGTATTGTGACGAGCCTTGGCTTCTCCACAGTGCAGAGCGAGTACATTTCTTTGGAGGAGTAGGCAGTGTTGACTATAACGTTCTAGTGGCTGTCATGGTTGTATGTATGGATGGAACTTTTACTTTTACATAATATAACAAAGGCAACACGTTTGCATGCATATGTTGTTATTGTAGTTGGACTATTCTGGTTGCTTTAGAAAGGTATGTTATTTAACTTACACACTCATGTATGAACTACTTTGTATATGATTGTATGAAACTTGTTGGTACCATGTTGTTGGTTTAACCCATCACCCTGAATTGTGGGCTATTCCACTTCCAACCCGTAATGTCATTTTTCTCATGTGTTCCTTTCAGGCTGTGTACTATTACAGGGTTCTAAGGGGCACACTTCCTTTTCCACTTCGTGTGTTAGAACCTCCCATGCATATCTCTTGACTCGCCGCAAGGTCACACACTTGCTTTCAACAAAGATATCTTGCTTACCTCTGTGTGCTATCACAGTCAAGGCATTGCTTTACTAACCACTGTTGGGACTCCTACTCCAAACAATTTGAGGTCTAGTTGGGACTTCTTACTGGGGAGATCACTTGACATGTTGGTGGGTCCAGCACCGTCAACAGGAGTTAAACCTTAGTCGAAGTAAAATCTCTGATGAATGATGACAATATGATAATTTCAGATTTGTGAAAAATTGTTGAAATTTGAGTTTTGTTTGGATTTGATGGTTGATCGGAAATCTAGGATTTGCAACTAACCCTAGTGGACATTGGTCATGTTAATGACTACGCTGTGATTGACTTTGGTTCATTCCTTTTGTATGAAATCTAGGATTTGTATGAAACCATAGTGAGAAGTCTAACATATGAATTTTGAAAGGTTGTTGGATGCATTCTATTTGTCTGAATTGTTTCTAGGGTTTGGTACATGTAGTAAGGTATGTCATACGTTTGGAAGGAACATTGAAACCCTAGATGGAATGAAAGGTGTTTTAAGTAGTCTAGGGTTTATGACAAAGTCCCTAGCAAGATGTTGAAGAGTATATGTCTCTTGTTTGTAATTGAGTTTGGGTATCTTATATGTATAAAGATGAAATGCTTCCGTGATTTTGATATGGCTAACTTCATGCTTCTATAGATTTGGTTGTACATGCTATCTAAGTTGTGCATATACACAATCTTCAACTTGGTGAAGATGCTCGATCTGACAAGCATGATGAGGATGATAATAACTCTGATGAAATGGTTGGAAGCCACGAAAGATTCTCTGATGTTGAAAAAGAAGAAGCTAAACTCCTAGAGCAAGCCTGCATAGAAAAGATCTCCCTAAGATTAAGAGGGAGTCTGGATGAAAATGTGCTTCCTGATTGAGAGGGAGGGCATAGCTTGGTTTTGATTGAAGAAAGTATTTTAGAGGATATGTTGTTGGATAGAAAGTACAAAAGGAAAGGATATAATTGAGGAATCTTTTGTCTAAGATTCGGTTGATAGTCCTACTGAGTTGAGGAGCAACATCTAGAACAACCCCAGAGGTTTGTATTTGATTATGTACATGTGAAAGTATATTATTGATTGGGGTTGTGTTTGTACACATGAATCTCTCAAAGGTTTTGATAGCATGCTGGTTACCAATCAGTTTGCTTGGGAGAAATTGGTCATCCTTGATTTGCTGGATCAAAGGGCGGTGAGGCTTTGTGAGTGAAGCATTGCCTGGGAAGACATATGGCCGACACTTTGTGTTGATGTCTGGGTCCCGAAGTTGGAAAGGTGGTGTTGGTTATTGAGCTTTGTTTTGGATACACACCTGGAATTTTGGGTTGGTGATTAGCAAGTAAGCCCGATGGTACCTAGAGGGGTTGAAAGCTTGAGCCCATCTTAGTCCCACCTAGATAGATTGTCTTGGTCAGGAATCTAGTTTGTGGCATTGTGGTGCCTAAATTGTTGAGAGACCACTTGGGTAGATTGCCCTGGTCAGGAATCTAGTCCATGGCATTATAGTGCCTAAAAGTTCTTCATGGCTCATATAGTTTGAGATCTTCCATTGTATTTGTACATTATGAATACCTCCCAAGTTAAGAGGGAGTGTTGGAAAATGTAACTATATTTAGTCTTCATTAATGTGCTTGAGTCATCATGTAATGTACTTGTCAAAAGAATAAAGAAAATAATTATTATTATTATTATTGTGACTTATTAAAGCATGGGTTTCATGCTTGGGTCACCTTGATTTAGGTCAAAGTCCCCATTAAGGACTTCTAGGATTTATTCTGAGTCAATAGAGTCATTGTATTTTTAAAGAGACCCTTCTTGGGCTTTTGAACCATGTAATAAGGTTAAGTATTGAGTCAAATATGAATTATGTAACCTCCACACCATGTTGGCCTAGAAGAAGATCAAGTCGACCTAAGGACCCTATTCGACCTCACATGGAGCCTATAAAAGCAAGCTCATCGAATTCTTTTGGAGCATCAATCTCACACACAAGTTCGAATTCTCTTGTAACTGGGAAGAAGTGCGAAATTCTCTTATAGCTGGGAAGAAGTGCGAAGTTCTCTTGTAGCTGGGAAAACGTGCGAAGTCTATTGCCAGGAAGCTGAAGTGAATGCAAGTTTGGGGAAGTCTAAGGAGAAAAGAAAAATCGAAATTTTGGTGTTTCTCTTTCTCTGTTTCGTGCTCTGGATTGGGAGATCGAAGTCTTCCAAGTTTGTCTGCGACCGAAAGCTACCAATTGTCATAAGCTGTTGCCTAGTCGAAGTTGTTGGAAAGCGGTCAAAATTCTAGGAGGCTAACTTGGTGTGGACGAAAGGTCTGGTCTTGGTCTAGGATGAAGAGTCTCAAACAATATTATTGAAAGGAATAATTATCTTGACTGGGTTTTCCCCTCGAGGGGGCTTTTGCCCTGGCATGTGCCTATATCTAGTGTCTATTGTTTTGTGTTGCAGCTTTGGTAATTGCTTGATGAACTAAAAGAAAGAAGATATAAAGAATTGTAATAATAAGAAACATCACAAGTAATTATCAAGAATAAGAAAATCTTTCTGCCTTTCTGATTTTCTAACAAGCGAGAGAACCAAACAGTCTCCTAAAAAAAGATACAATGCATGAAGTAAATCAACATCTGGCCCTAGCAGAGAAGATCCAAGAGCTAATAAGTCTGAGGATCAGACCCATCTCTCCTAACATCCAAGGCTGAATGAAGAGCACTGAAAAAACTCAACAAAGTCTGTTGGCCAGATGAAGAGTCGATGGAAAGTGCGGATTGTCCACTAAATCATCACTTGGGGGGGTTCACGCACTACTGAGGTTTGGAGGACCTAGTCTGTCTCCCAGGAACGGATCTGAGACGGATCTGATGCTAAGATCTCGTGTGGCGAGGTGAGGTCCCACGGATCCTCATTGATCTAGAGTCTAGATACGTATTGGTATCAATCAGTCTCTTGGCGACCCTATCTGAAGGTAGTACCCTGAAAAATGTCGTCATCCTCTGTGTGGGATCTAGTCTGATGGGAGGTTGAAGCAAATGCGCTCGGAACCCGAGAGCTTCTTGCATATATAGGGTGAAACATCTCTAAATGGGATACCTGAAAAAGTCAGCGAGGGTTCGAGAATCTCTAAACAAGCAATGAAACCTTCCTCTGATCTCGTAGTAGACAGGGCATCCAATGATGAAGTGCACCTCGATTTCCACTTCTTGTAAATGACATACCTAGCAGATTCCATCTGTTCTATCCACTTGGTGGTCCGTCTCTACCTGAAGTCTATGAGAACCTACTCTGAACTAGCCTAGAGGAATGTGAAGAGCATGCATCCAATGGTGAAATGTATGCTAGGGTCGAACAATGAGCCTGTCTCTCAACTCCAAGAAGTGCTCAACGTAGAAGGCCATCTTTGGGCGCAACCCTCTCGGAGGATTGACCCAGGTGACCTAGACGAACTGCCTGTAGATGTCCTCCCTGATGATATTGTTTAGCTCCTCTCTAGTAGGTACAAGGTGACCAAGAGCATCTAAGGAATATCGGCAAGGAGGGAGACCATCAAACTGAATTCCCACTGACTCTAAGAGATCTGAAATGCCTGTAATCCAACATTTGGCTCGGCCAGAGGGAGTAGAACGGGCAATAGTCTCAGAAAAGCAATATGCCAAGGAAGGACATCGGTCCCTACTCTTTATTGAGTCTGCAAAGTACTGGACATGATGCAAGAATGAAACCAATCTGAAGACCGTCTCAAGCCGAAAGGGATAAGCTCCAAACTTTGCAAGAATGATGAGTTGTTGTATTGTTAGTTTGCATCTAATGATGCGGCGGAGAAGAAGAATCTAGACTCTCTCAGCTAAAGCCCAATCTGACTCAAGTAAAGACGGTCCCCAAATCTCTGAGCCATATAGAACAGTGGGACAAATCAAGGAGTCCATGACGCTCATCTTGGACGAGATGTCTTGGAAGTGATGTCGAAAGCATTGTCTCTCAAGAAGGGCTAACGATCCATATCCTTTGTTGATCTGAGGCTGAAGCGCTAGTCGCAAACTTAAGCGGGGACCTGAGAATTGCACCCTCAAGTAAGCGTATGTGTTGGTGATCTCAATCTCCTTTCCTGTAAATAGGAAGTGAAGGTCTGAGGTTTTCTTCACCCCATTGAAGATCATAACCTTGGTTTTATCTAGGTTGACAGTCAACTGTCGATGATAACAAAACAGAGCTAAGGCATCCAGCTACCTCTGTAATCCTTCTAGGGATGAGGAGAGGAGGACCACGTCGTTAGCAAAGAGTAGAATAGATATCAAAACCTGGTGAAGGCGGCAACCATCAGTGTCCTGGATATGCTTGTGTAGAAATGCCTCCAACTCATCAATATAGATCCCAAACAGGGTAGGGGATAGTGGACAACTCTTTTTAACCCCAATAGTGCTTCGGATGAAATCAGACATTTCATGACTTGCGTGAAGATGATCAAGAACATACTCATATAGGCGCATAATAACGGTCAATAGGTTGTAGAGATACCAATATCTTTGAGTCTCTGGAGCAAGGCCTCCCTTGGAACATATTCAAAAGCTTTCCGAAAATCTACGAAACAATAGTAGACTTTCAAAGAGCGATGTCGTGCCTCCTTAATCACGACGCGAAGGGTGAAGATGTGGTCAATGGTCTGATGAGTCAGTCGAAAACTTGCCCAACCCCTAGCTCTGAGTTGTCTCTGCTCAAGGTCATTGGAGAGCTTCCTATGTAGAACAGTAGCATATAACTTCGAGAACGTGTGGCCCACCATGATTGTTCTGTAGTTATTGGGACTTGAGCTGGAACCTAATTTGTGGATCAGATGGATGATGTGGTGTGACCATGTCGGTGGAAAACCTTCACGGACTACATGGTTGAAGACATCAACCAAGTAGCTAACCAAAGCACAAAAATCGTGCTTAAAGAACTTTGCTCGGTAGCCTTCCTGATCGGCTGCTTTGTTGTTGTTCATCACCCAAATGGCCTCTCTAATATCCCTGTTTGAGAATAGGTAACAGGAAGAGGGTGGGGATGTAACATGAATTTGGGCCTGCCTGGTAATATCATAAAGGTTAGAAGTGTGAGAGAACATGGATGTAGGGTCAAGGTCAGGTGGAAGAGGGGAGCATCGGGGAGAAATGGTATGCTAGAATTGTTTAGGGGAGTTGGCAAGGAGAGCAGAAAGTTCTTGTCTTCTATGAGAAACAAAGAGTCGTTTCTTGCGATGAAGGAGACGACGATAAGAAGCTTTGACACCAGAGTAGAAGAGCTGAGAGTGGGTGAAAGCATATCGAAGTTCTCGATGTAGTGTCTTGCATTCATCATCATACCACTTGTTCATGGGGCAAAATCCAACTTTAGGGGAGATGGAAGTGGAACGAGAGGAGTGGGGGAAGGATTTGAGTGTTGCTTCCCAAATGGCAGATGAAAGACGTGTATTTAGTAGAAGCATAATCAAGCAAGGAGAATTGGGTCTCCGATGGGAGCATCTTGTGTAGGGTAGAGGAGAAGATGTCAAGGTCTCCTTCGTCAAATCGGAAGGTAGTTCGGGGTGGACCCAGAGCGCAGGGATGGGGTGGAAGGGGAGGGTCAAACCAAAGAGAGAAGGATAGAAGTGCATGATTGGCAAGGGGGATGGGGAGACCGAGAAATGGCGAATAAAAGGGAACAAGTTATGGCTAGCGAGGACATAATCAACTACACTCGTACCCCTGCCATATGGCCGGCATGTGCAAAAGCGAGAGTCTGGGAAACAAGGGAGACCGTTTAGAATCAACAACTCCTGGGATTCCCCCAACTGCAATAGTTTCTTACCATAAACTGTAGTGGGCCACAAAATATTATCTGACATCCAATGAAGCCTTATTGAATCTAGATCTATCCCATGGGTACAAAACACATCCTCTGATCAGTGGTGGAGAGGTATCTGGAGATCTCTAATACGAGCATTAAAGTCACTTAGGAGGATGGCTTCCCCAACAACAAAGTACTAGGTGATGTCGGTGTACAAGTCTATAAAGGGGTCCCCATTTGAGCAATTATGGATGGCAAATGGTGAAAAGGCTGGGGGAAAGTAACAAACTGCAATGTAGATGTCCCTCGGAGGAGAGACCCCGATGCTAATTCGAATCCACATAAACCTAGCAAACTCATCTTCGGCTACCAAAGATACCCTGTTCTGGAGTGAGTCACTAGCCAAACAAGCAACTCCACTTGATCCTCTGACCCCTCTCAAGCTCCTCGTCTCCTACCTGAAAACTAAGATCCAATGGTAACTTGCAATATCTGGGAGGGGTCGAACAGGGCTCACATGAGTCTCGGTCACGAAGAGGATGTCTGCTGATTTGAGAGCGTCATACAAGAGTCCTGACGCTGAATAGAAAGATCCATTGCTATTCCAACAGCAAATAGAAATGCCTATATCCTGTCGCCTCCCCAAGCAAGCCCGTCATTTGGAACCTCCAGTTCAGGGTTCCCACCTAGGTGGGAAGGAATCCCGAATGACTGCTCGAAGATTCCTGATAACTTGCCCATTTCCCTGCCTATCGTGCTGCCATAACCTGTTCTCTGGAGTGTTTAAGTTCCACAACTCGTGCTTGAGTGAGGTCCTCGTCCAAGAAAATCCTGTTGGGAAGAGTAAACAACTTTCGCTTAGCCCTGAAGGTGCGGAGTCGATCAGATGCAGTCCGGAACATGAAGAAGAGCATGGAGTCGTAGCCTAACCAAGCTCTGTCCAAAGCTATATCAGGGAGGCTAAGGGTGTCCCGAAGGAACCTAGCCCCCACTTCGATAGGATCAAAAGAGGAGTGGGGTACGGGGAGACCTCTGACCTTGAGATTGAATTCTCTTGCCCGTCTATTGCTTTCTTCCACAAGTTTTACTTGCATCACCTCCTCAACTGCTACAAGAGGCGTGGGAGTTTTATCCTTCCCTCGAACCACCTGTTGATTTGGGGTAGCATCGGATGTGATCCAACCACGAAATTTGGTGGAGAGGTTGGAGCACATGAGATCTCCAATACCCAAAAAGGGTTTGGGCAGATTCTAAACAGATCAGGAAATATTAGAATAATTAATATTTTTTATGGAGTCCCTAAGTCTAAACTTGGGGAAAATAAAATATTGTTGTGTATTAATATGAATCTGTGTTAGAATGGTCCAAAAGACATGGATCAAGGCAGATCTAATCTTAGCCGTTGATTAGAGACTTAATCTCGACCGTTGAGATGACAACAGGAAAAGTATAAGACGAGGCTTGAGGGTCACTTGGAGGACACACCAGAGTGATCAGTCATTCAATTCTCTAGAGTAGGGTTTGCTAAGAAATATAGAATCAGTGATCGGGAGAGCAGCTGAGGGGCATTGAGTACAGAAAAGGCAGAGATTGTGTCGGGAGAGTAACGCAGCAACTAAGGAGAGTCACGTAGAGCCAGCAAGGGCTCACGCAGGGCCACGCAGAGGCAACCAAGTGCTGCGCAAAGCACTAGAGAGGCCAGCGTATCTGACGCAGAGGCCCAGAAAGCTGACACAGGGCCTCCTGGGGCTGGCGCAGGCCAATAAAGGTTGACGCAGGGCCAGCATGAGACAAAGAAGGGCTGACGCAGTCCAGATTAGGCAGACTCTGGGGGTTGTAGAGCAGTTTTGTGTTAAGGAGCTGCCGGGAGGATTTTCCGAGGCTTCAGCCAAGATATTTCTCTCAAACTATGAGGTATAACTGCTAAGGATTTCTCTGTTGGGTAGGCCAGTTTCAGCACCCAGATTGTACTCGATATTGCTTAATAAAAAAACCCTTAGATAGCTGCATTGGTTTTCCCGCATTGGGTTTTTCTGGGGACATTGGTCCAAAAATAATGGTTTCATGTGCTGTGTTTGTTCTTGTTTCTTTTAGTTGCTGATTTGTAATATGTTGAGCATGCACTAGTGTTTATTTCAGTATTTACTTTATAAATAACTTGTTAAAGAAAAATAACAGTTAGGTAGGAATAAATCAGAAAAAGTGCATGAAGGGTTTCTAAACTAAGTAAACTTAGAAACTTCAACACCACCTATACCCAAGAATTGATTTGTGTCTCAGTTTCTTGTTTGAAGGTGGCTTGTTGGGATCTGTTAGGATATTCCGACACATAGGAAATAGTTAAGTATAACTTGGTCTAGTGTAGAGTTAAGTAAAGTGTGTTTCTTTACTATGTACTTTTGTAACTTACAATCCGATGATCACGATATGTTCTAGACATCAAGTGATCCAACGGTTCATTCTCTCCTCAGTATTACCAGCACTTGATCCATGGCTGAACACTTGATTGGTCCATGATCTCTATTTAAAGAGCATGGAGGGTCATTTGTAGAGTAATCGTTCATGAGAGAAGCTTATGAAAATTTTCATTCTTTTATTAATAAATTCCCTGAAGTGGCTGTGTTAGCTCAGGCCGTGGACTGTTTCCCTCTTTGAGGGTTTTAACCACGTCAAGAACACTGTTGTATTGATCTGTAATCTGTTTTTGAGCGGTGTCCTTTGATGTTCTGTTTGAGGAACTTACCTTGTAAATTAGTATATGGTATCAGAGCTATTTGAGGGACGAATCCGTTGGTGATCCAAATCTAAAGCCAGTACCACTGCATCCGACTATCATTTCCTAGATCTACTATTTCTGACTGCTTGCAGGCTGAGAGGACTACTCTATTGTGTTAGGAGCATCTGTTCCAGTGAGGAACCCCTTTCGTTTCACGCGAAAAGGTTTCTAGTAGCCCTCGCTACGTCATTTTTAAGATCTGGAGGTATACAGTCTTTATCTACAGTTCTAGCTATTCATCTCTCTGTTTATTTCGGTTTATTTAGCTCTCTGTTTTTTATTACTAGATCTATACCTTTCATTTCTTTGCCTTGCGACTCTATGCGATCTGGGCAAATCAGAAACAGAAAGGAAGGATTTTTCTCATGCGTATGCTCTTCTCTATCGTGCCTTAGTGTGATCTCGAAAAATCAAAAACATTGAGGAAAATATTTAGTTTCCGGCTAAAGCTAACTCCAAGCCGTAAGGTTAGTTTTTTTTGTATGTCCGTGTTGGGTTTTGTGGTTTTTGTTTTGTAAGCAAAAAAATAGTTTTTTCAAGTAAGCACGCACCCCAAAGCCTCAGTGACTTAACCAAAAAAAAAAAAAAACTTTCCTCTTTTCCAAAAATTACTAACCTTTTAAACTGGCTCACTTGGTCCAAAGTTACTTTATGAGAATAGAGGTCTTGAGTTCAAGTCTTTCTTTTTGTTGAGTTACTTTTTCAAAAAGCACATGTAACTTATGTTTTAAAGTTACTTTAAGTAAAAGTGTTGTCACCCATTATAAAAAGTGAGTCACGTATAATTCTAAAATCTCTTTATCTTTTATTTTTGTTACAATTTAGTGGGTAGCTCACAAAGTACCATTGTAAAAGTGACTCTCACTTATTTATAAAAGAGAGTCACATTAAATATTTTTTTAAAGTGAGCTAATTAAATTAAGTTTGGAAAGGGGGAGGATTTTTTTAAATATAGCATTTTCATTCATTTCCGCACATTCACGCACTTCGTCGGCATCTTCAACAACTTTTTTTTAAAAAGCCATAACTTCTTCATCCGGAAGCTATTTTCAAAGCTGTTTTTTTTAATCAGCCTAATTTTTCAAGATCTTTCCACTGGAACACAGTTCAACATCTACAGCTTCAGTTTCTATTAAAATGGAAAGTCCATGCCAAGTTATTCTTGACAACACCAACTACTTCCAATGGTGGTCCTACATTGTGGATTTACTTAGAAGTAAAGGTCTTTACAGAATAGCCTCAGGCCAAGAAACCAAACCTCAAGATGAAGATAAGGCAACCAAATGGGAAAATAGACAAAATCAAGTATGTGGGTTGATAAGGATGTCTATTTCTTGAGACCTTAGATTCCATATTGCAGAACCTGATACTCCTAATGAAGCAATGAAACAGTTCACTAAAGTTTTTGGAATTAAAAATGAAATTAGAGCCCATCAACTCGAAAATGAGTTGCTTACATTGGACCCCAATAATTTTTCTTCCATTGAAGATTTTTTGTCCAAGTTCAAGACCCTTAGACTTTTCTTGGAAAGTGTTAAGGTTAAGAAAGAAGATGGTACCCTTATCTATTCCATTCTCATTAAATTGGGACCAACCTACTATGTGTTTGTTTCCACCTTCCATTCTACTAGAGAAGCCTTTATTTCTCAAGGACAAGACTACAAGTCCCCCTCTTTTGATGCCATTTGTGAGTCTTTAATAAGAGAACAAGAAAAGCTCTTATATCTTGGTCTTCTTAATCTTGGAAACTCTTTAAGAAAGCCTTAACTACCTAGCAACAACCAAATTCAAAGAATCTTAAGAAACAGGATCCTAAAAAGAATGGTCCTAAATCAAACAAGGGTCCTAAGCAATTTCAGTCTCAAAATGAAAAATTATTTCAACAAAATGATAAGGCAAATAAAAACAAAGGGAAGAAGACTGATAGACATTGCCACTTTTTAATCGAGATGGCCAGTTAGAATCCAAATGCTTTAAGAAGATGGAAGCCTTGGAAGGAACAATGAACAAGCATAACATCCATTTGGAGCACTCTTCAACTTCAACTTCATCTTCAAGGAATAGCACTTTCTGCATATGGTTGTCAAGCATCTCGGTCTGGTTATGCACTAAATGTATCTTCTTCTTCTCATTCTCATGAGTGGCTCATTGATTCTGGAGCTTCTTATCACATGGCCAAAAACAAAGCCATGTTTTCTTCTTTAAATGATTGTAACACCAAAAATATATATGTTGGTGATGATAGATCTCTTAGAGTTGTAGCGACTGGAACTGTTAATCTAGTCAATGGTCAATTTAATGATGTATTGTGTTCCAACCTTATCCTGCAACCTTCTATCTGTATATCAGATAACTCATTCAGGTGAAGGTAAAATCGTTGAATTTTCACCTCATGATGTTGTAATTAAGAACCTAAGAGATCCTAGACAGTTTTTAGCTACTGGCATTGCTGATGATTCTACAAGGTTGTATAAGTTTAACAAATTTGGGTCATCAAATCTTTCCTCGGTATTTGTTGCTCATAATGATGAAGTGAGCAAACTTTGGCATGAGTGATTTGGTCACTTAAACTATCGCTCCCTTCAAAATCTATGTAAACAAAATATGGTGACAGGTCTTCCAATGGTATCTTGCAAAGATGGTGTTTGTTCCGGATGTGTACTCGGAAAACATCATCGAGATAGTTTTGAAAAGCATGCCTTTTGGAACGCCTCAGCCCCTTTACAGCTTGTGCATAGTGATTTATGTGGTCCACTTCCAGTTGTTTCATTTTCTAGCTACAAGTATTTCTTAACTTTCATTGATGATTTCTCCAGACGCACTTGGGTATACTTCTTAAAACTCAAGAGTGTATTTAACATGTTCTTGGCCTTTAAGGCCTTTGTTGAAAAACAATTTGGACATCAAATTCTTAAGCTAAGATCTGATAATGGCGGATAATATGTTAACAACAAATTCATCAACTTTTGCACTAAGAATGGAATTCAAATGCAACATACTGTTCCATATACTCCACAACAAAACGGTGTATCTGAAACGAAGAATCGCACCTTAAACGAAATGGCTAATTGTATGCTTCAATCTAAAGGACTTAGTCTTAATTTTTGGGAAAAAGCAATTAATTGTGCAAATTACATAGTAAATCGCGCTCCTACTAAGGTTTTAAAGAATATCACTCCAGAAGAAGCATGGAGCTCAATTAAATCAGATGTATGTCACTTTCGTGTTTTTGGAAGTGAAGCATGGGCCCATATTCTAGATGAGAAACATAAAGCTTTAGAACCTAAAAGTGAAAAATGTATTTTTGTGAGAAATTCTGAAGATGTCAAGGATATAGACTTATTCCACTTATGTCCAAAAATGTTATCATTAGAAGAAATGTAAAGTTTGCTGAAAATATATCGGCCTACAAGCATAGTTCGACGGATGTGCCACCTCTCTCTATCCCTTGTACTTTTGAAAATATTTCTTCTTCAGATGATGACAGCGAGGATGACAATCCTCCCCCACCTTCTCAAGATCCTCCTTTAGCTCCTCAGCTTCCAAAATGGGTTCGTGCTACTCGGGATGCAACAGGTGCTCTTGTCGGTGGTCCTACAGATCAGCGATGTACACGTTCTCAGTTCGATAGAGCCTCTTCTTTACTGGCTCAAGCTTCAGCGAATTATGATCCTAACAGCTTTGCAGAAGCTTTAGGCCATCCAGATTGGGACATAGCTATGAATGAAGAATATCGTTCATTATTGGCAAATGATACATGGGATCTTGTTCCTCTTCCAAAGGGACGAAAACTTGTTAGATGCAAATGGGTTTACAAAAGCAAGTATGGACTAGATGGAAAAGTTGATAAACATAAAGCTCGTCTTGTTGATAAGGGTTTTTCACAAGTTGAAGGCATTGACTATACTGAAACCTTCTCCCCTGTTGCCAAAATGAACTCTATCCGCCTTGTTGTTTCCCTTGCTGCCTCTTTGAAATGGGAAGTCCATTAGATGGATGTTAAATATGCCTTCTTGCATGAGGATTTGCATGAAGAAATCTATATGGAACAACCTATTGGCTTTATACAAACAGACTTCAGTCTTGTATGTTGGCTTACAAAATCCCTTTATGGTTTCAAGCAAGCCCCTCGGGCTTGGTATGCCAAAATGGATAGCTTTCTTTTAGAAACTGGCTCTTCTAGTTGTCATTCTGACAATACTGTCTACACCAAGAAAGTGGGCAAGTCTCTTATCATTCTTATTCTTTATGTTGATGATCTTATCCTTACTAGTAGTGATCCTAATCTTATAAACCATGTGAAGTCCAGCCTTAAAAAGAAGTTTGAAATGATAGACTTAGGACATTTGCATTATTTTCTTGGTCTTCAAGTCTTGCAATCCAAGGAAGGTATTTCCCTTTCCCAATCCAAGTATGCCTGTGATCTTCTACGCCATTTTCACATGGAAGACTGTAAGCCAGCCCCTTCTCCCTTTCAGTCTGG
>APFE030298720.1:6791-46454 GCA_000404065.3 Pinus taeda
AATAATAATAAATGTGCATAACACATAATGTTTTGCAGATAAAAATAAATATTAAAGTCATGAGAAAGACTTTAAAAATCCGGTTATAAAGTATTTAGCTAGTTGGTGAAATTATCTCTCAAATATGAAGTCGAAAAAAGATAGGAATTTATAATTTGAAACACTTGTCAAATTTAATGGTTATTGTATTTCTAATACTAGTTTTAATCTTTTTAACAAAAAAATACTCCAAGTTTCAAATTTCATGGTGATTGCGCCTTTAATGTCCATTTTAATCTTTTAACAAAAAAATATATTAAAGAACTTGAAAAAAAATAGCTACATTTAACATGCATATGCCTAATAACCAACAGTTTACCCATCTAAGACCCAAAAGAGTTGGAACACATGGCCATCTTTTCACCGTGTCGTATTGTGTATGCACTCCTGATGAATGATTGTTTTATGTTTCTAGAAACAATTCTGATCCATCAGACATTCTATAATTGTTTCTCGATTTTCAGGTTGCCACCGCAACCGTCAAATGTCACGATTAATCGAGTGAATGTTTCTCTCAAAATTGCAATCCGCCAAAGAAATAGATAAAAATAATGAGTTGAGCACCTGAAGAGTTTTCAAGGGTATGTATGTACCACATATACCTACCAGGTTACCAATACGACCACCCTCCTAAGCGAGCCTGCTTGTTTCCCAGAAACCACAACACCGACTACCACGGGGACCCACATTTTATGTGTTAATTTTTCCATCTGTATAGTCAGTTTTTTTTTTTTTTAATTTTATGTGAAATTATGTATTTTTTTAATTGGTCAAACACCCATTCTATGATTTTACAGTAAGCCGTTTTCCTTTTTTTGGTATGGAATTATGTATTTTATGGTCAATTTTTTGAATGTGACATGAGTCTTATGATATATTGAAATTCGTGTTGATTATTGTCCAACAACTTTTTAATTTGTTTTTTCTTCCAAAATTGGACGTTTCACTCTGTTATTGTTAACGCACCTTTTCCAAATTGGAGGTTTCATTGCAACAGTGCACCACCTTACCATGACAACATGAAACTTGTATACAATGTATCAATGAAACTTGAATTTACTTTTCAAAACCTATATTTGGGAGAGGGGGGTTGATCAAGGGAACTTTTGAAATTTGATTTTAGGTTTATTTACGATATTATTACTTTAAAAAAAATATTGATAGATTGCTTATGGAGTTGAATTCACTTTCTATTATCTTTATCTTTTGTTGTGTCTTTACAAATATATAAATATTATAAATTATGATTTAAATGCTTAATAATAATAAAAGGCTGCAATATTTATAATTACAATTTGTATCTTTTCGATAATATATATATATAGTATATATATATATATACTATATATATAGATATATATATATATATATATATATATAATAATAATTATGAATAAGTGTTCCTAATCTACAAATGGGACAATTTATATAATAAATTTTTATCTTTATAAATATATAAATATTATAAATTATGATTAAATTTCTTAATTGAAAAAGAAATTATGCCAATCTATATGAATATATTTTTTATTTAGTTTATCTGAATTGAAATGGTATAAAGGGGATAGGAATTAGGAAATTTTAAACTATAATAAATTCCTAATGGAAAAACATTATATAAAAGTTTAACAATACTTAAAAAAAATAGATTTTAGAATTTTAAACAAAATTTTAATTATTTAAATTTACATAAAATTAAAATTAAATGTTTAATAACATTTATTCAAATATATATAAAAAAACTAAAAATTACAAAGAATTAGAATTTTAGATTAAAATTTAATATTTTAATTACTTAAAATAAGTTAATCTCTAATAAACATTTTGCAATTCATATAAAAGATCAAAATTTTAAAAAAATATATATTTTAAATTAAAAATTTTGGTTTTTTTAATTGAAAAAAATTCTGTATTCAAAAATTTATTTTTAAAAATTAATTGAAATTAATTAATTAAATTTTTAAGCCACCATGTATTAAAATCCACTTCACTATTTGTTTTTAGCAATGTTTTAAAAATTCGGTTGAGGGTCGACTCTGACTCGGTATCGACTTGGCCGGCTCGATTTCAATAACTTGGTCGTTGTAAAAAATACATTAAATATTTTTTTTTTTTTATAAAAACACATAATTTTAAAATTTTTCATTCATGTTTCCAAACACACAACATTATAATATAGATAGAAGGCAACATATGATCAAAGTAGGCTCATGAATATATCCATTATATCAAAATGGCACCCAATGCACTGTCCAATACACATACGATGATGATATAGAGATCAAAACAAAAACACATAACCAAGGAGGCTAGAAATGGCCTCTACAACAAAAGTCTGTGACCAGTACTAGTGGCTACTGCTAGAGTTGCCAACATCATCTGGCTCAATGTTATTTGGGAGTGGGAGTGACATTTTCAGAAACTCTCGGTTTGGGAACGAATCCCGGAGGAGTTCGACAACCAATGTCACTAACATCAAGGTACATAGAGAGATTGGTGCTTTTAATTAAATACGAGTTCCATACCCTAATACATGACAAAAAATTCAGTGGAAAATTGCAATTCCCCAATCCTGAAATCCTGAAAAACTGATAAGTCTGCTGGATTTTGAATGAAATCTAAAATTCCACTTTCTCCATATGAAATCCAATGAGGCCGGAACCACTCTCAAACATCCTGAGTCATTTCATGGTAATGTTAAAAATTTAAGTAAAAGTGACATTCTCCTTAATCTTCATTTTCATCATTTTACTTTAAGAATTTAACATTACCATGAATAGCATATCAATACTAGAGATCAGAGTCAGACAGGGAAACCCATGAGTCAGACAGGGAAGCCCAAAGAGTCTCCAAAAATAAAAATAAAAAGTCTTTTTTTTTTTTTTAATTCATTGGCCGCTGTATGTAACCTGGCCAAGTTAATACGGACTCAGCCGAGCCAACCAGATTAACACTGAGCCTGTTAAATTGTGTAACAACTCTACTGGCTCAGTATTAACCCAACTGGCCGAACCAGTTCAATAGCCAAGTCACAAAATCTAAAGCCAGACCAACTCGGCCGAGTCGGTTCCGAGCCGACCCCTTTTTAAAACATTGATTTTTAGTAAAAAAATATGTAAACCCATTTTTATTGATAGGGAGCTTGATGTCTAAGATTAAGCTTTGCCTAATAAACTAAGATGTCCGTCCCATAGACATGGCTTTGCTTAGCTTTATTGAATGTGACATTTGTTGGCCACGTGATTTGGAATCTTTTTATTTTTTTTGGTAGTACCTTCTTTATCTTAAGATTAATTTTATAATCGAAGGACCTATATTAAATTTTTTTTATTTGACTTAGATTTTAAGAAAAAAATTACAATCTAATTTTACATAAGGATGGAATTTACTAAGAATAAAGAAATATACATTATTTTATTTAAAAAATCATTTAATTTCGAATAGAAGTTTATATATATATTTTGAGATGTTAATAATTTAAAAATATTTTATTTAAAAAAATATATATTTTAATGAAAAATTATGAAAAATTATTTAATATTTTAAGAAATCCATAAAATAATATAAATAAATTTAAGAAATAAATCAATATTTTATATAATATTGTTAGTATAAAGGTTGTTTTCATGCTTTTTAATTTTGAAAATAATTTGATGTAGTATGTCTTTTAATAATGAAATTTAATTTTCTATGTGTCTAGTATTTTAAGAACTAACTAGATAGTTTGCATATGTGTTAGGCTTCTCTAACATGTAGCTAATGGCATGTTGGTTTATCCATTACGTGTCCTATATGAGTTTGATAGCGATGAGTTATGGTAAGGACAGATCTTCACTAGAGAAGGGGTTGCAAATGGTGGAAACTAGTTCGGACAATGATATTTGTATGGGAGAAAATCACGTCCACAACTACAACAATGAACTTTGCAAACATGTAGCTTTTCTTGCAAATTTAACTTCCAATTCGCTTTGAAAGTCAAAAATTAAGGTCAACCTCATGGTTGAACACCATGTATCATTTTCAAAAGCATGAGTTTGGATGTTGGACTATCTTAAATGGTTATGGCAATGGGTGTTCATACTTTTATCTATATGCATGGCATTTGGTGTCTCTTAAAAACAAAAGGTTGTAGTTTATAGGACTAAGGCAACGATTGATCTTGACAATTGCCAAGATGTACAAAGATTTAATTCTCTCTATAACCCATGTCTTTACTCAATAAATTAAGGACATTAAGGTCATTCACACTTATGAGGATGATGAGGTGGTTGATCAATCGATAGCAAAATATGTCCCCTAATCTAAGTTCCAACACAATGAGGGATTTTAAGTTTTTCCATGTAATTAAACTTTACTCGCACACAAAAACCTTTGTAATGCAAGTAATGCTAACAAAGGAACCAAACTGCAAGGACTTTTGATAGAGGCTCGATCCTATGCAGCAACACAATCATTCAATACTCTTGATGTGTTATTGACTCGTGATGATACAGGTGCATATTGGTGGCCACCCACCTATTCCACCTAGACCCCTCTATCGGTTTCATCTGTTTCCTTGTTCATTTCAACATTTACTATTTTTAGCAGTTTTTCAGGTCCTGAACTTCCGGAGCAGTTTTGACCCCCTAAGCGACCTTTTTTTGGTGTATGGGGCAGGCCCATGGCCATAGGCAAGGGCCTATAACAAAACTTGTAGTAATTGGCGAGACATTTCCAACAAGGTATCGTATGCGCCAAACGAAGATAATATGACCAAGTTACGACCTCGGGAAGTTGGTTGCCCAACTAACCCCAACGGGGCCCACAAACTCCTGGTGTTACATCTCCTGGGGTTAGGGTTTTGGTTGTTTAGGGTTTTCTCATGTTTTCTAATAATAAATAGGCCCTTGAGCCTCTTTGTAACATAGTTCAGAGGCATGTAGCTGCCACATCTCTTCTCAAAGATAAGCTACCATCGCCCGAGCTATCTTATTTCCATTTTGTTTGTAAGGATAATTCAATCTTTTTCTATTAATGAAAGAGTGTTTTTCTGTTTCATCTCTATGTTTATGATTATATCCATAAGTTGTTGTATTCTAGTTTAAGTTCGGATTAGTGGTATTAGAGCCAGGTTTTCTCTTTCTCTGTTTTTCTTTGCATGTCCCCAACGAAGTCAAGGTATAAGGAGTTAGGGCTTGATCTGGTTGAACCATTGCAAGATCAACCTTGCAAAACCCGACAACCTCCAATGGCAGAAGAAAAGAAAGACAAGGGGGTATGAGATCCTTTCAAAATGTTGCTCGAGGAAGCCCTTGAGCGATAGAGGGATGCTATGATGGATAACCTTTCCTAGATCCTTCGATGTCTACCCACAGACGATGCATCTTCATCCAGCATCCACTCTGGAGGTGCCATTCCTTTTAAGGTACAAGTTAACTTCGATATTCCCATATTTGAAGGCCTGATAGATGTAGACATCATAGATAAATGTTTAAGTCTATTGAAATGATATTTTTCAATTCATGACTTTTCCAATTGGGAAAAGATTACTTTTTCACTTCTCAAAGCCACCCCACACATCAAGGACTAGTGGGAAACCTACTGTGAACAAAAGAATGAGAGTGAACCCTCGTTGTTTTCAGCCGCACCCACTTGGAATTCTTTCTGAGACACCATCAAGGAACGATATTACCCTATTGGGAGCTATGAAGACAAATACATAAAGTGGACCACGCTACAACAGGGAAGGGACCAAGATGTGCTAGAGTTTACAAATATTTTCCATACCCTTCACACGAAGCTGGGTATCAAGGATATTAAGTGGCATTTGGTGCTCAAGTACTGCGAGTGCCTACACAAATACATCCAGGACGAGATGGAGTTCCTGGACATTTCCTCGCTCAACATGACATATTGGTACGCTATCAAATTGAGAAGAAGTTTAAACAGAAGAAGCTGGACTTTGGATGTGCAAATCCAAAGCAAGGAAAAGGTGCCCCCAAACCATAGAACAAAGGACCAAGCCAAGGTGGGGCTACCTTGGACAGTCTGCCGAAGCCGCAAGAAAAGAACAACACCACGAAGACGAAGAAGGACATGGGAAAATCATGTGAGTTTCATAAGAGCTCCACACACAATACAAGTGAGTGTTGGGCCAACAGTCACTGGTGGCCGAGCTTAAGGCTTCTGAATCAAACATAGGTTTTGACTTTGTATCAAAACAGGATAAGGGAACTGAAAAATGGAAGCAGATCATTGATGCAGAGCCCAGTGCCATCGTGGCCACCACCAAGATCCAGAAGATTGAGCCTGAAGATCCAGAGGAGGGGGACACCTCTTCCACTCATAGATGTGTGTGAAGGGTTCTCCACTGTAGTTTATTGTCGACAACGGGAGCCAAAAGAACCTCATTTCAGCAGAGCTAGTGAAGCATCTGGTCCTACTACAATGTATCCATAATCATACACCATCGGGTGGCTTCACCAAGGACGAGATATTCGCCTCAGCCAGCAATGTCGCCTTCCCTACAGCATCAAGTCCTTCATAAATGAAGTAATGTGTGACATTGTTCCTCTTGAAGTTTGTGATGTATTGTTAGGAAAACCATACTTGTGGAAGTGACATGTTGTATATGAGTCTAGACCTTTCTCCGTGATTATTACTTTGGCTAATAAGTTGTATAGGATACTGGAGGTAACCCCGCTTATCGACATCTCTTTGATCACTGCAAAGCAATGCAGTAAGATCATTTTCGAGACCAAGAAATTTGTTTTCCTTGTGATTCGCCCCTAGGGCAAGAAGAAGGTTGTGGCCACGACTTCCAGGAAGGTATCCTTTGCACAACAACAACATATGGACAAGGTCGTGGAGGAGTACATGGATATTTTCACCTCATCCACAGGGGTACCTCTACACTATCAGGTTAAGCACTCCATCGATCTGACCTTGAGAATGTCATTTCCCAATGGACCAGTCTATCTCTGTTCTGGAGAACGATGAGATCAAGAGGCATATTCAGGAACTATTGCAGAAAGGGCACATCAAGCCAAACTCATCACCTTGTGGGAGCCCAATTGTATTGGTATAGAAGAAGGATGGGACCTGGAGGCTCTGTATTGACTATTGGGTGTTGAACAAGATCATTGTCTGGAATAGGTACTCGATCCCACAAATTTATGGCCTTCTGGACCAATTCAAAGGGGGAAAATATTTCAGCAAGATCGACTTGAAGTCCGGATATCACCACGTACCAATCGAACCCTCCGATGTGTGGAAGACTGCCTTCAAAGCAAAGGATGACCTTTTCGAATGGTTGGTTATGCATTTTGGATTTATGAATGCTCCTACAAGCTTCATGAGGTTGATGGATGACACCTTGCATCCATTCACCAACTCGTTTGTAGTGGTATACTTGGATGGAATCTTGATATTCAACCAAAGTTGGGAGGAGCACCTCCACAACATCCGACAGGTTTTGCAGACATTGTGGCAAAACAAGTTGTGTGCCTTTGGAGAAAGGCACTTTTGGCATGACCCAGGTTCAGTATCTAGGATACATCATTGATGAGAATGGTGTACATGTGGACCCATCCAACATACAATTCATTTAGGATTGGCCAGCCCCAACCACTCTAACAGAGTTCCACAACTTTTTGGGTCTTGCCAATTTCTACCGTAGGTTGGTGTTGGGGTTCTCTCATATCACTTGGTCGTTAAGTCAAGTCACCAAGGGCAAAGTGAAAGGAATTTTTTTTTGGTCGTAAACCCAATAAAAAATGTTCTCCGAGTTGAAAAATCGCCCCTATTTTGCATTAGTACTCACATTACTAGACCTGCAACAACCATTTGACATTGAGATAGATGCCTCTGACTATGCTATTGGTGCGGTTCTTACTCAGCATGGGCATCCACTGGCTTATCACAGTGAGACAATTTTAGACACAGTCCGAAAGTACCCCAATCACGACAAAGAAATGTATTCCATTGTGCAGGCCTGTTTCCAATGGAAGCATTACATTATGGGGAAGGAAACATTCATCCACACAGACCACCGACCTCTACAGTTCATGCAGACACAAGGGAAGTTACAGAATGATCTCCATCATAAATGGTCCACCTATATGCAACAATTCCATTCGAATATTAAGTATAAGAAGGGAAACACCAATTGTGCAACCCTAGCTAGCAAACACAACAGCACGTAGCTACCCTCAGCTGCCTCCTGCTGTTGGGGATCGAGCATCATGGACTCATCAGAGGACGAAGAACCTCTTTCAGATCAACAACAAGAAGATGAAGGAACAACAAAAGCTTTCACCTCTCTCATTTCTGTAATGGGTTCGACAAAGAAAAGACCATTAGTCACTAAGTTTGTTAAAAGATTGGAATACATCCCTGAAATCTCACTCCCTCCTGCCCTTCCCTGTAAAGCAACACTTTCTCTAGTGGAACGCGAATTAGCTGGGCAGTTTACTAGGTTATGGCCATCATCAAAAACTGTACAAAAATGGGTAGAAAGGAACTAGGTTGCATCAATAGATGGGAAAATCTCAGTCAAGTTTTGTGGAAGAGGTTACTACACCTTTCACTTTGAAACCAAGGAGGATAGAGATCTAATATTTAGGAATGGCCCTTATTTTATGGATACAAGGGGATTGCATTTAAACAGATGGATGCCAAATTTCTATCCAGAAATGGATGTACCCAATTTCGTTCTTGTTTGGGTCAGATTGCCGCATCTTCCCCTCCACTGTTGGGGAGATGACTCAGTCAAAGCCATAGGAAATGTAATTGGGAAATATATAGACAGGAGTGAGCCAAAGGAAAATATGCATACATGTGCCAAAATCTCTGTAGAAGTGGATCTAGGGAAAGGGCTTCCAGAAGATATCAAAATCAAAGTGGATTAGTGGATGCATATACAACACCTGGATTATGAACAAATCCCCTTCAAATGCAAGGTATGTCACCAATATGGCCATTTTGCTAATAGATGTACAAAAAAAAAAAATGAAAATGAAAAGATTGAAGATCCGGAAAACAAATGGGAACAGGTCAAAAGAAAGAAGACAATCCACAAACAAGAAAACCACTCCTCCTCACAGCCCTCCATATCCTTTGATCTCCACCCTCTATCACCAAAAGCAGACAATAATCCTCTTGCTAGTTTTAATCCTTTTGAGCCATTGGATCCTTCAGCCCCCCCATCCCCTGCACCAAGGTCCAGATCCAGATCCCCACACCATACCCCCATCCCCCTTCATCCCCTCTGGTTTCAAACACCCATACCCCATGCCCCCCACCCTGTATACAGAATCCTAACAAGAAAACAATCAAAGGAAGCACTCCCAAATGTAGAATACCAAAAAAAAGCAAGAAGAAAGACAATAAAGAATTGAGGGATGAAGCAGCAGCAAAGGAAATGGCATTAGGAACACAACAACCTATGGAAACCTTCTTAGGAAGGAGTACAGGAAACAACAAAAAAATCCAACAAAGAGGGAAAGGAACCATGCACCACCCAACAAGAAAATAATGATAATTTTCTCCTGGAATTGCCAAGGAATGGGATCATCCTTCAAAGAAAATGCCACAAGAGACATTCTGGCAAAAGAAAATCTAGACATCCTTATGATTTAGGAGATGAAAATAAATAGCTAAGAAATTGAAAATATCAACAACAACAACAAAAAATCAGAAATTATGAAGGGGAAGCAATACAGGCAACAGGAGCGTCAGGAGATATTTGCACAGTATGAAAAAAAGGAATCCGGGAATTAATACAACACAAAAAATATCAGCATTGGATACAAACGGATCTAATGCAAATCGGTACAAAAGAGAAGTATAGTGTCATAAACATATACGCCCCAAATCACTACAACGAAAAAGAGAAATGTTGGGCTACCATAAAAGCAGCACTAAAAGAAATGCAAGCTGGAAAAATAATACTAGGAAGAGATTTAAATTTGGTAAGAAATATAGAAGAAACGTTTGGAGGAACATATCACATAGACCCATCTAGGGATGCTCTAGAAGAAATAATAAACACCACAATTTAATAGACATCCCGCCAAGCAACAGGAAATACACCCGGAGCAATAAAAGAGTGGGCAAAAACAACATAAAAGAAAGGATGGATAGAATCCTGATACAAGAAAACATAGCAGCAATGTACAGCTCCATCAAATAAAAAATTATACACATCACAACATCTGATCATAAACCGGTGGCAATAGTCATGGGCAAAATGGAAAACCAAGGACCGCTCCCATTTAGATACTACTCAATTTGGGACAACAACATAGAAGTCAATGAATTAATCAAGGAAGTATGGGAGCCAAGAATAATAGGGTCATCACAATATCTTTGGAAGACAAAATTAAAAAATGTAAGAGCCAAGCTAAAGGAATGGGTAAGAGAAAATGAAATTAGAAAAAATAAAAAAAGAGTTAAAACAGAAAATGGACAGCATGCAAAGTGAAAAAGAATGCAAAGAAGAAGGCAAGCAAGATTATCTAAGAGAAAAGGAAATTTTTTGGGAAATATATAGGGAAAATAGGAAAGAAGAAGAAGAGGCTAGACTGAAATCCAGAACCCTGTGGCTCAAGGCAACGGATAAAAATACATCATTTTTCCACAACACAATGAAGATTAGAAGAGCAAGAAACCAAATAGAAAAAATACAAGTTGAAAGCCAAGAGGTCAAAGGTGCGGAGGAATTAAGAAAATCAGCCCACCAACACTTTAAAAAGTTACTTTCAACAAATGAAGAAATGGCTAAATATGAATATTTTCTAAAGCACACAATTTTTTTTAAAAGAGATCAAAATCCAGAAATGTGCAAAGAACCCACAGAAGAAGAGGCAGTGGCGGCTATATGGAGCCTGCATCCAGACAAAGCCCAGGGCCAGATGGTTCCACAATAGAATTCTATAGATTTAATTGGCACACAATCATAAAGGACTTCTTAAGAATGGTGAAGAATGTTTTCAAAAAATAAAAAATAGGAGGCAACATAAAATCCTCCTACCTTGCTCTAAGCCTAAAGGAATCAAACCCCTCTACTTTCAACAGGTTTCACCCTATCTCTCTTTGCAATTCCTCTTATAAGATAATAACAAAATTGATTGCAAATAGAATCAAGGAAGTACTTCCAATAATCATATCTCAAAATCAAGGAGGATTCGTGCCCAACAGGCAAATCATAGATAATGTAATTATTGTACAAGAAGTTGTACACTCTAGTATGCTAAGGCAAGAAAAAGGCCTCATAATCAAACTAGATATGGAAAATTCATTTGATAGGGTCAGCCATCCATATCTAATGGTTGTCCTCCAGAAACTTGGTTTCTCAAAAGAAATAATAGAAGTCATCCAGGTATGCATCTCTACTCCACGGATTGCCCCCCTCATAAATGGAAGGCCCAGTAAATTTTTTCAAAGCACAAGAGGCCTTAGGCAAGGATGTCCTCTCTCTCCCTTCCTATATATTATAACGGCGGAAACTTTAAGTAGAGCTTTGGAAAATCAAAGAAAAGAAAAAAATATCACAGGGATCAGAATAGAAAAAGGAGTAAAAACAATAAACCACTCACTTTTTGCCGATGACACATTGCTGCTGGGAGGGGCATCAACAATAATAGCAAGAAGGTTAAAAAAAAATTGGATGATTTTTTACAGGTTTCAGGTGAGCTATTAAACAATACAAAATGCATAATATATGGATGGAATACCCCTTCTAGAACCATGCAAAGGATCTCACAAATGTTAGAAATCCCTGTACAGGAAAAATGGATACACTTCTTTTACCTGAGACTTCCAATCTCAAAAGAGAACACGAAGGTAGAAATATGGACTAAACAGATTGGAAAATGAAAAATAAAATACAAAGCTGGGGCATGATGTGGCTAAATATGGCAGGAAGGGTAACATTAATCAAAGCACTCCTTGCAACACTACCTATCTACCAATATGCAATAATCATGGCCCTAGCAAGTGCCCACAAACAAGTGGAGTTAATCTTAAGAAGCTTTTTATGGCAGGGTGGGGAAGTAAGAAAACAAAAAATTCAGCCTGGTTAGGTGGGAGCAAGTAGTGCTACCATATGAACAAGGAGGCCTATCAATATGGATACCTGGGCTTATGAATGCATCCCTAGGAATGAAAATAGTGTGGGGACTAATTACAGGAAAAGAGAGTTGGTGGAAAAAAACACTTATCTCAAAATACATGGATGGCTCTAGGAAAAGACTACTCAATGGAAATATTCCAATAAGACAATGTACCCAAGCATGGAAGCTGGTAAAAAAAAATTCCTCTAATGAGTAGCTACATCACTAAAATCCCAAGCAATAGAAAAACAATATCGATTTGGAAGGATAGAATCATGGGAAAAGAACCACTACAGACTCATCCAGAAATTGAAGGCATTCAAGATTGGATGAAAGGAAAAGGTTTCAACACTTTACACTCAATTTCTCTATGGAACCAAAAGGAATGGCAAGACGGGAAAATTTCAACAATTCTTGCAAACTTGGAAGGGCAATGGAGCAAAATCAGGTAGCTCCTAAAAGGGGCATCACCAATCAACTATGATGAGGAAGATGATTACCTCTGGGATCCAAGTGGTGGGCATTACACAGTTAAGACTGGATATAAAATCCTTCAAGAACAACCAAATCAACAAGATTAGGATTCCTGGAAAATAGCCTGGAAATCAGAAAGTTTGCCCAAGATCAAAATGTTCATCTGAACTCTTTTAAAAGGGAAAATATTGACCAGTGAAAACTTAAAAAAAACGGCTTTCAAGGCCCATCACGATGCCCATTATGCTTGCACACTGAAGAAAACATATAACATTTAATCCAAGAATGCATTTTTGCCAGAGAATGCTGGTAGCAGCTGATAAGCCCCTCGGAAATAAGTATAAATTTTGAAAGCCCATGCCATAATTTCTCTAAGTCTCTGAGAAGGCCTATCCATATATAACAAAGAAGAAAGCCACAATTCAGATAATATGGAAATGCATTCCAATAGTTATATGTTGGCAAATTTGGTTGACATGAAACAAGTGCATTTTCAAAAATCAAGCTCCAAGAATAAGGAAGACCCTCTAAAAAATGTGGGGATTTACTTTTGAAATCGTCAACGTCAAAGGAACAACACCGATATATTACAACACTCTTCGACAGGAAGAGCGAGATTTGCTCAGCAAATCCATAATAAATAACAATGGACAAAAGGGACAGAGGAAGATAAATTCAGGAAATATATGGGAAATAAGAATGAGTGAAGAAGAACTAGAAAAATGGAGGAAAAATTAGAATAGACATTGTTTATACCTTGATGGGGCCTCAAAGCATAATTCGGGAAAGGCAGGGGCAGGGGGAATAATCCTCGATCCTGATGGGAAAGAAAATGTCACATATGAATGGAGACTGGGACAAATCTCAAATAATAAGGCAAAAGCCTACAACTTGTTGATGGGAACAAGAATAATAAAAAAAAAGAGAAATAAAAAATCCTATAATAATGGGGGAATCGGCCATAATAATAGAGGCAATGGCACGAAACAAAAACCCAAGTAATGAGTTCATGAGTAGGATTTTTAAAAGAATCAGGGAGAACTTAGAAGGCTCTGGTGATGTAACCTTCAGACATGTCTTGAGAATACACAATCAACAGGTGGATTATTTCGCAAACCAAGTAGTGAAAAAAAATGAAGGGATTGTTCGTGAAAATCAAGAGGAATATCACAACTCTATTCCATAATAATCAACAAAAATCACAAGTATGAAGCCCACCAAAAACAAGGAACAAAGCACAATGATAAAAGAAATAAATAAAAAAACAACAGTAAAAAATCAACAAAGGACACATCACTGCAATGAAAGGCAAAAAGTCACGAGAAGGCAAAGGAAACATCATGAAATTTCAGAAGCTCGCATGAGCAAAGGCAGGCAGGACAATCGCAATCCTGGTCACAAGAACCAAGTCGCAATCTATCCCATCGAAGGCAGACCATGGGTTGCACTAAATTGTTATAAGAATAGAGGGTGCATGAACAATCATCACAACTTCAAAATAAGGCAAAATCTCTGTGAAGAAATCGTCATCTCCCCTGTCCATCGCATAGTGTTATTGTTGTTTCAAAGCCCCTCCTTGCTTTCTCTCTCAGTTCGCGGTGTTCTCTCCACCTCCTTTGTTCATTTAAGCCCCCACTTACCTTCTTACCCAGCTCACGCTTCCTGCATCTCGTCACTCCCTCCAAACAACGATTCACCATCGCAATGCAAAGCCTCTTTGATCACCCTCGCCTGCCATCTGCCCCTCCCTTCATTTTGGCCCTCCTCCTTGACTGTCGTAACCGGACTTTGGCCATCTTTTACTTCTATCATACATAGGGACAGAGCTAGAACAGTCAGGAAAGCACAGGACAAAATAAACTTGGTCAACACAAGTAGAGGAAGTATTATCTGAGGCAAAACAAGATCCAGGAAGCACATCAAAACAAAGAGCAGTAAGCAGAGCAAGAGGAAGAACAAGAAAACAAAACAAATGGAATTCAACCCCATTGAAAAGGCAGCAAGGGATTATGTCCAGCATGCAAAGTGAATAAATTCATGATTCATCGCCTGCAAGAGTCACTCAAGGATGTCAAAAACGAAATAAGAATGGAGTATAGCTACCAAAAAAGAAACATGGCAATGCAGAAAGAAGAAATCATGGAAATAAAAACCAAATGCAAACATCTAGAAGATGCAGTGGCATATTACAAAAACAACACTATGAACAATGAAGGAGACAACTCAATCAATTATGACAAGAAGAACCAGCCAACCCAGGAACAATCAGTCTACAAGCCATGAAAAACTGACAGAGAATCCATGATATGTAAATTTATTTTCCTAGTCGGTCAATTTGTTAGGCAGTACTCAAGAATAGTCATAAAAATACATGAAGTTTTGAAATCAAGCATAGGAGAAAGGACTGCACTCCTTTCTCATTGCTTATTTTTTATCATGCTACAGTCGATTGTAATAGGAGCTTGCTCCATCAAAGCTTTTGGTAATATATCAACTACCCGATCTTGTTAAAAAAAAAAAATGAAGGGAAACACCAATAATGTCGCTGATTGCCTCAGCCGACCACCGATCATGGCACTAATCACTGTGCTCGACTCCTGTGGGCACGAGACATTGGGGTGGCTGCATCTTTATAAGAGCGATGCAGAATTAGACAGCAGAAACCACACACTCCTCGAAGGGAAGCAAGTTCCAAATTTTCACCTTCACGATGCACTTTTATGCCACCTAGGACACACCCGTGTTCCTTCAAGTGAGGGTGCCAAGATGATTTGGGGGGCACACTATGGTTGGGTTGTTGGACATTTCGGAGTAGAGAAAATAGTGGCGGTGTTGCAGAAGTATTTTTATTGACCAAAACTTCATTAAGATGTTGGGAAGTACATTAAATCCTGCACTGACTGTGCCATTTCCAAAACCATCAAGAAGCAAGGCCTGTATACTCCTCTACCTACTCCTAGACGGCCTTGGGAATCTGTCTCCATGGATTATATGTCGGGCCTTCCTTCTACTAAGCACGACAATGATTTCATTTTCGTGGTTGTCGACAAATTCTCTAAGGTGGCCATCATGGTGACGTGCAAGAAGAGTATCACATTTGAGGCCATTGCTAAGCTATTCTTTGAGCGAGTGTGGGTACACTTTGGGATCCCATAGTCCATTTTCTCATATCAGACAATAGATTCCTGAGTGCATTTTGGTTCAGTATTTGGTCGATGTTGGATACAAAATTACTAAGTCCACGACTTTCCACCCCCAAACTAATGGTCAAATAGAGGTTGTCAACAAGATGATCATACACATTCTGCGCCTGTACAACTTGAATCATCCACGCACGTGGGATGAAAGTCTTCCCTATGTCCAACATAGCTGCAACAGAGCTCTCCACAACTCAATAGGCCATAGCCCCTTTCAGGTAGGGTTGGGATTTCAGCCATTATGCCCCATTGATGTGGCCATACCATTTGTAGCCACTTAGGTAGTTTCATCTCATGTTTAGTCCGAAGCTGAAAGGGCTAACAACTTCATTGAGCACATTCAACACATCCACCAACAGGTCCATGCTATATTAGACAGAGGCAATGCTAAGTACAAGCAGCACCATGATCAACATCGAGTGTCGCAAAAGTTCCAGGTGGGCACCAAAGTTTGGCTACATTTGCAGAAGGAGTGCCATGCGGGATCCCACCACAAGCTTCACCCACTCCAATATGGGCCATAACCAAGGTTGTTGGTGACAATGCCTTCGAGCTCAACATCCCACCGTTCCTTGGTCTACACCTAGCGTTCAAAGTAGATCGGCTTCGGCCATACTTTCCACCATTGTTGGACACATCTGAAATTGCAGAAAAACTCACACAAACAAAGCTCAACCTAGACTACATGGAAAAAACCACAACTGATCAAATCATGGACACACAAATCAAGAACACTCGCCAACAAAGGATACAATTATATCGAGTTGTCAAAGCAGGCCAACACCTTCACCAGGGCAAGTGGTTCAACAGGGACCAGGTTCAACAGAAATTTGCTCACCTCATGGAAGCTCTGCATGCAATGGGGACCATTACTTCCTAAGGGGGGAGGAATGATCCGGGTGGATATTTGTGGCCTGTTACACAACATTTTGTCACAATCCCTATACTCCCCATTCCTCAATCTTGGAGGACCTCTACAGTGACCCTCATGTCTCTCCCTACCATGATGAACATGTCCCTACATCACTCTTCATATGTAGAACATTTCCCTCTTACATCATTTCCAAAGAATATTACTTCAAGCTCAGTTTTCAAGACCGGTGCTAGCCTTCAATTTCTTCCCTACGCCGATTTGCAGAGTCTAACACTGGGCCTAGCGCTGAATGATGTTACTCAGCCATTCATGACTCGTGCCAATCCTATTTTGGCAAGTTTTTAAAAATGGAGTCGAATCTTCTAGGTCCAGAAGCTTCGTGAATGGAAGTTTGGTAAATGGTTAAGCAAGATAGAGCTGTGAGAGACTATTTGGGCTCCTTTTCCCTATTAAAGTAGAACAAACAAAAAGGGATAAGGCCTCTCCCACCATAAGAGGATAAATTTCCCCTATATCAAAGCTATAGAAAATCCTCATTTTACAACCTTAGCTAGCTAATGAAAGGCCTGAAATAATTTGAAAAACTTGATAGCCATTTTGAGAACTTTAGCCTTCTTGTTTGTGTGTGAAGGGAGAATAAGCTTATAGTGTTTGGTTTGGATCAAAGGGAAAGGGTCCTTGAACTTCTATTGTTTTGAGGGTGAATCATGAGATGCTTATAGTGGTGTTGGAACCCGGACATGCCAAAGGGAACCTGCGACATCAAGGCTCCGAATTTCTCTTTGAAGTTTATATTAATACAAATAATGGTTTATTTCCTATGTCATGTGTAATATTACATTTGATAGCTTAGAACTCCTTGACCTTTTAAGTAGATTGAATTCAATTTTATGCTATCACGTTTATTGTTGTTTCTTGCATGTTTGTTTCAGGTATTTGAACGAAAGGAACAAAAGGAAGTTGGAGCAAGGAAGCAAGATCACCATCAAGTGGATTAGCATTATAAGAGGTAGGCCCTCTTATTTGATTTCAATCTAAGGAAATTTACATTAGATTGTCTTGTTTGTGGCTAGAACCACTCTCTTGGGCTAGAGGGATCGTCTCTGTCCGTAGAGAGGATACTCCTACTCCACAAATTGGCGACCATACTGGGGATCGATCCCTCTCTTTGATTTGTTTTTCATTTCATGATTTGTAACAACTTTTCTTATTTAACCCTTTCTCTTTGGTAATATGTACTTCAAGTCATCCGTTGTTGTGATTCTTGAATTTAGAGTGATAGGTCTAGTTCTAGTTTTTGAAATTTTTTATTTTTTTTCTAAGAATGCCTCGATTGGAGCTGTTTATTTTCTGGTAGTCATGCCGACCGATGCGAGTTCCCTTTGAATAGTCGCGCCACAACCCCTTATGGCACTTATTGCTAGTTAGGTAGTCGTGTTGATGCCTGTAGGTCAAAATCAGGGTTTCTCCTTGTTATTGCCTGGATCTACCTCAGGCTAAGAAAGGCAAGTCTGGGGTAACATCAAACCACACTTAACCTGGTAGCTAGCCCTACTAGGTCGGGAGAGGGCTCTCTCCTTGTCAATCTCAAAGAAAATATGGCAAGTAAGGCTTGAGATGACTGATATGAATACTAAATTTTAGGCTAGGTATGTTTTCTCAGAGGAGTTTGTTTGATTTTAATGGTTGGTTGCTAGATCAGATGAGGAAGGCAGCTTTGGGTCTAGGAAATCAACTCAGATTTGCAGAGGTTTTTGTGGGGCGAGGTAGGCAAGTGTTTTAGCACTTTGAATTGAATGAGATGGTGAGTCTAAAGACTGCTGAGGAGTTGGAGAGGGCATGCAAGTTTCATGAGTTCTCTTCAAACAACAAAAAACATTTAAAACTAAATGAAACCCCAAGGCAGAGCACTGAACATCAATGGATTCCACCTATTAATCTTGATTCACTTAGTTATGTAGAAAAAGATAGATGATGGTACGTATACACATAAGATAAACTAAATAACATAGGATAAAACAATACTAATACACATTACCACAAGAATCCCACAAAATGCTGCAAAACCCTGGTTGATTTCCTTGCCAAACTGCAAAAGTGATTTAAAATAGTGCTCAATGCATCCACAAGAGTCAAACCTTTACAAATGACTAAGAAAGTACATAATATAGGATTCAAACCACCTATGCTAGTCATCAGGGGTCGAATCCATGAGTCAAGGAGATGTTTCAACAACATTTAAACTAGGAACTAGAAAATAGGCAGTGTAACAACTTGCCTTTAAAACTATGGAAACTGATTCAATCAACCTCAAACCACCTCTAACTGATGTATCTACCCCCTCAAGTCATTTTTCATCATATTTACATCATATTACATCATTTACCATCACAAATTTACCAAGGAGAAGAGAAAAAGTCAACTGATAGTCAAACTGGGCGAAATTATGAGTTTTTGGGCAAAATTGGCAAAAATTTGCCTAATGCACAACGCTTTTTCTAGGCCACTTTTGGAAGGCTTCCCAATGTCAAAAGCAGGTGTAGGATAGCTCGTCGGAAAGCCCTGCCTGTCTAGTTTCTGGAACACTTTGAATTTTCTGATTTGGAGGTCATTTTCCCCCTCAAAAGTGGATTCTCCCAAGACTGGTTCCTGTCTGTCTAAAAAGTGGCAGAGAGGGCACGCTTTAGGTGTTTTTTGCCCTTTAGGTGAGCTAGATTTCCTCCAAATTTCATGAAAATTTCTGGGTTTCATTGTTTTTCCATGAGGAAACCAAAAATGCAAGCCATTTTGCAAAATATTGAGCCAATTCAATGCACAGCGCCGGTGGCGCTGCGCATTAGCTGAAAATTCCTGTGTTTTTAATTACAAAATTGTGAAATGACAAAAACTTCTCAAAATTTCTTCAAATTTGGAAAGAAGCAACCATATTAAGTGATTTGCTAAGCTAATGAAGCTTCATCCAATATTTTGAGTTTATCTTGTTCTTTCTTGACCCTCAAAGCTCTCCTTAATTTAGCTTATTGCAGATTTTGTTCTGGGTTAGGTAGTAGTAGGCCATGTGGCGGAGCACCTTTTTCTCTTTGTTTGCCTTCTCCAGTAACCTCTCCAAGTGCATATTCACCTTCTCCAATAAATATTCCCGATCATTTTATTGTTCAATGGATGTCAACTTTGTTGAAAAATGTGCAACAAGAAATGTTAAATTTAGAATGTGCTAAAAATAGACCTTCTAAAAATAGCATGTCTAAAAGTAGCAATTTGGCTAGTGAGGTCATTGGCCACATTGGGTGAGAGGTGAAACTTCTAAAAATAGAAAGTTCTAAAAATAGCATTTATGGGTCCCTTTCTATTTATAGCAGTCCCGAGTCTATCTATAGGAAGTAAAATTAATTTTGGTCTTAACATCAGTTGGAAATATTAATTAATTGATTCAGTTGAGTTAATTAGTTAAGGAAATTCGAATTTGAAGTCTTTGTGAGCATGCACATGAGTTGTCCCACTGATTGAGGAATTTATCCTTAAGTTCCTCCACTGATTGAGGGAATAAGTATGAGTTCTATAATGAGAGAATCAATTGACTTAGTTCTAACTAGTCAAGTCTAGTTATATTATTTTAACAAGTTGTTAAAATAATAAAATACAGTTTGTTAACGCTTGCATGCATGCGACAACTATTATTTTAGATGACTCAGAATTCAGTCATGGATAACTGTTGCATGTCAGTTCTGTCAGAGACCCAGTTGAGATCAGATGTGGGACAGTGTACTATCAGATGCTTGTATATTTTGAGTAAGTATTCCTTGCATGGAGAAGGATCTATTATTGGAGATTGGAGGACTTGTGGCCTATATATTGAGGCCTAGGTAGTCAATGATTCTCATCTTTTGATTGAAGATCATCAGAGTACAGAGAGAGCAGGATAGCTTGAGAGTTGATTCTTTTTGTATTATGAAGAGGATTTCCACTTGATTGATAATACATGGTTGGGGTTTTATGCTGGTGCTTTCCCCTGGATATATCTTGTGTTATGTGTGATTAATTCTCTTGATCGGTTATGCATGTTTCTACTTGATGTTGCTCATGATTTCGATTATGCTTCCGCTTAATGTTTTGTATAAATAGAACAAGTATTATGCTTTAGGACATTGCATATAGTGGTTTGTTCTATAGGTGAAATTTCTACATGGTATCGGAGCTAGCTGATTTGTAGAAAAAATCTACAAAAATTCTACATGGTATCAGAGCACAGGTGATCAAACAAGAACAATATATTGAGAGGATATTTCAAAGTTTTGAGTTTTGGGCCAAAAGTTTGCAGAGAAGATCTAAAAATTTATGTATAAAATTTTCAGAAATAAATAGCAGATTTGGCTTCCTTGTGGAAAAATACCCAAAAAAATAAATCGGCTGAATCGGAGTTCGAATGAGGGAGATATCACTGATTTAAAATTAGCTCATTTTCTAGAAAATTTCGTGACAGCGGGAAAGTGGAAATAGATTGGTGTGCTAGCCAAGAACCTGTATGCACTTGAGGTACAAGATGCATGGAAATCCTTTAGGAGCAAGGCAAAGGTTAGAGACTTGGTGGTTGAGAGGGATATATTACCTCTCAACATGCATAGCCAGAAGAAGTCTCAGACGGTTGTGGAGGAGCCACGATTGGTGTAGCAGCTTCAGGAGGTTGTGGAGTAGCCACAACAGGGTAAGGTAAGTGGAGATTGAGTAGGGACATCTACTCATGCAGAGACCTCCAGTAGGGGGAAACTTTGAGCCAGGTGGGCAGAGGGATCACATGCAGCCATACCTCCAGGTAGGAGGTGGGGCAATATAGAGTGATCGTCCCAAGGAGGAGGGGCCAGATCCTTGAGGTACTAAAACTTTTGGATGAGACCTTACTACAGGAGCTCGATGTGGAGTAGCAGGCACTGACTGATTGGGTAGAGACAGATGCGGATGGAGTCGCAGAGAGAGCGACAGTGCAAGGAGTCCCAGGACAGTGCATAGCTAGCAGGCTGCAGCAATGCCAGAGGCACAAGTGTTTTGCACAGTGCTAGGTGGCACAGAGAGGTGTGTAATGGTGTGAGATGCATGGAGATGTTGCAGTAGCCTAGATGTCAGAGAGGGAGCACTTGTCAACAGCAGGTAGAGATTCAGCATCAGAGTATGTTCCTAGCCCAATAGAGTGGTCAGTTGGGAGTGTTTTTGTTCCAAGTGTTGTTGGAGCAAGTGGACTGGGTAGATGTGTTGCATGCAGAGCATTCCAGAGTTACAGGATCAGGTTCGAGAATAAGCCTTTCTTGTTGAGAGGGAGTGTTGAAAAATGTGCAACAAGAAATGTTAAATTTAGAATGTGCTAAAAATAGACCTGCTAAAAATAGCATGTCTAAAAATAACAGTTTGGTTAGTGAGGTCATTGGCCACATTGGGTGAGAGGTGAAACTGCTAAAAATAGAAAGTTCTAAAAATAGCATTTCTGGGTCCCTTCTTATTTATAGCAGTCCTTAGTCTATCTATAGGAAGTAAAATTAATTTTGGTCTTAACAACAGTTGGAAATATTAATTAGTTGATTTAGTTGAGTTAATTAGTTAAGGAAATTCGAATTTGAAGTTTTTGTGAGCATGCACATGAGTTGTCCCACTGATTGAGGAATTTATCCTTAATTTCCTCCACCGATTGAGGGAATAAATATGAGTTCTATAACGAGAGAATTAGTTGACTTAGTTCTAACTAGTCAAGTCCAGTTAGATTATTTTAACAAGCTGCTCAAATAATAAAATATAGTTTGTTAATGCTTGCATGAATGTGACAACTATTATTCTAGATAATTGAGAATTCACTCATGGATAACTGTTGCATGTTAGTTCTGTCAGAGACCCAGTTGAGATCAGATGTGGAACTGTGTACTGTCATATGCTTGGATATTTCTAGTAAGTATTCCTTGCATGGAGAAGGATCTATTATAAGAGATTGGAGGATTTGTGGCCTATATATTGAGGCCTAGGTAGTCCATGATTTTCATCTTCTGATTGAAGATCATTAGAGTACAGAGGGAGCAGGATAGCTTGAGAGCTGATTCTTTTTGTATTGTGAAGAGGATTTCCACTTGATTGATAATACATGGTTGGGGTTTTATGCTGGTGCTTTCCCCTGGATATATCTTGTGTTATGTGTGATTAATTCTCTTTATCAGTTATGCATGTTTCCACTTGATGTTGCTCATGATTTCGATTATGCTTCAACTTAATGTTTTGTAGAAGTAGAACAAGTATTATGCTTTAGGACATTGCATATATCGATTTGTTCTACAGGTGAAATTTCTACATGGTATCGGAGCTAGCTGATTTGTAGAAAATATCTACAAAAATTCTACAAACTTGCCCTTTGCCCTCTTGGACCTTTGTTGGTTTTCTTTGATGATTTGCAGCTCCATGAGTTATTGTTTGTCGGTAAGCTACTTGTTTTCTTGCTCTAGATAGTTGATAATATATCTAGCTTTGGCCACTTTATCATTCAACATATGAATACGGTCCTCTTTCTCTTTCAAAAGCATGTTTTGAGCTAAGGATGGGTTGTCAAGATCAATTACCTGAGTGTGATGAGGTGGCACATCATCATCATGCTCCTCAAGCTGAAAATCCCTCTCAACATCATCACCAAGCTCCTCCTCTGTAACCTTTCCTTTTCCTTTGTCAAGCTGCTGCAAGATCCTTTCCCTAGAGCTGTCACTTACGGTGTCCTCAAAATCATAGTCATTGTCCCTCTCCATGTTTGTGTCTCTTGGGATGGTTTGATGAATGGTGGATAATCATGTTAGGGGAAGATGGGTATGAAGTGATTTATAAAAGGGAAATAATGATGGGGGTAAGTGGGGTTTATATGGGAGCTAGTGTTTGATGGAGGGAGTTTAGGGTTTGATAAAGGGGCTAATTTTAATAGGGAAAAGGGGAAAGGGAAAATGGAGTTAATGGGTAGATTTAGGGAAATGAAGTGTGGAAAAGGGGAAAAAGATGTTGCTTTGGTAATGTAGTGAAAATTTTGCAATGCGATGAAAATTATGAAGGCAAGCTAGGGTTTTGGTTTTAAGAAGCAAAACTCATGAACAAAACATGAAGAAGACCAATTTCAACGCAAGATCTATGAAAACTTACTTGTAAGGGTGAAATGCAATGAGAGTGATTAGAGGTGAAATTTGAGGGTTTTGAGGCATTACTGGCCAATGCGCAGCACCACCTTCCCAATGCATAGCGCGTCTTTGATGCGCAGCGCCAGTGTAAATTTACACTGGAGAAAAAAGCCTAATGCGCAACGCCTCTCTGATGTGCAGCGCCAACCCTCTGATGCGCAGCGCCTCCCTGATGCGCAACACCTTTTTGCATACGACTTTTGAAAGCCTTTCCTGGTGTCCAAATTGGGCGTGTGATAGCTTGTTGAAAAGGTTATTGAGTCTACTTTCCAAAATAGATTAATTTTTTCAATTTGGAGTTCATTGCTATGTCAAAAGTCAAATCTCCCAAGACTGGTCAAAATGTGCAAAATGAGGCTGCCTAAATGCAGAGTGTTGTTGCAGTCAACTTTTGAAAGTCCTCCTCAACTCCAAATTTATCTCATGATAGCTCATTGGAAATCTATCTCTATCTAGATATCATTTAAATCATCAAGCAAGTCATTTGAACATCCCAGCTAGGTAAAATCTTGATTTTCCCAAGGTCACTCTAGAAGTGCATCAATCCTCGTGAGGCCAATGATGTTTTCAACATTTCTCCCAATCCATGAAACCAGTGTAAAAACTGAAGGAGGTTTTTCTTCTTGGGTCAATGATGGACAAAAACCTCTCTCTCTTTTGTCAAATGCATCTTATCTTTATCAGAAACATCATTTGAATAAAACCTATCCCGATGTGTAGAACAGGGGGTTTGTGGAAATGAGGGGAAATGAAGGGGATAAGGGGCTTCTAAATTATTGAGAAAATTTTTGGAAGTAGGGAGGGATGCTAGGAAGTAGGAGAAAGTGGAATTTCAAATATTGAGTGAGGGGAAGGGGTCCAAAAGGGAAAAACATAGGCCTAGCCTAGAAAATTGTCAAATTGTAGCAATAAACTAGGGTTTGTGGGAAAATGATGAATTTGAGGGATATTAGTGATGGGAAGAATTTAGCAAGGTATATTAAGGATAGGGGAAGGTGTATGAACATCAAGGCACAACTTTTGTTGATCATTTGGCTATCCAAGAAAAATTACCTTCAAAACCCTAGGAGAGGGAAATGGGCCTTCCACAAGTACCACTGAAGCAAGAACAATGTGTAAAATGACCATTGGAACTTGAAATGATGATGAGAACTTTTTGAATTATGGTACACTCAGCCGAATGGTGACATGGATCAACACTTGGAAAGCTTTGGAAAAGAAATCCTAAACCTAAAACCTGGTGATCAAATTTTACTTAAAGACTCACTGAAATGACAAAAATTGACTTTGACACCCTGAGACCACTTTGTAAGAGCATATTTGATCACTGATGGAAGGCTTCAAAGGCTGACACTAACACTCCTAAATCATTGCCAGTGTGCCATGTCCTCATAAATTTTGTTTCTTGGCTTGTTTGCCTGTATTCTCCGTGGCTAGAATGCTCTGTTAGCTTGATTTGTTTGCTTGATTGGTTTGAGATTCCCTTACTTGATTTTTTGAGTTTTTGGATGGTTTGCGTCCCTAGGGATCTAGGTCATTGTCTATTCATTTTTTTTTTCTGATCATCAAGTTGAGTTGTTGGTTTGCTACTTCGTGCATTTCATTTTTAGTCCTTGCATCTATCTTGATTTGGTTTCAATCGAACAAGTGAAAAAGTTTTGTTTTCTCTTCTCTTGTTGAATGTCTCTTTTCCCAGCATAGATCACATTGCTTGATTTGTTTCAGTTGAATCTATGCATTTTATCTAAATTGAGTTCTTCTTGTCATGTTTTGCATTTGATTGATGCTTAGGTCTTTGGAAATATTCATTGAAATGTGTATGTGAAAGATTTATTTTAGCATTCCATTGAAGAAATACATCATTCTAGTTTGATTAATTAATATGTTGCATTGATTGGCATCATTGAAAGCTAAAATCACATCATCATAAGCATGTGAAATCAAATGAACTCCGTTTACTGTTAAAAGGAATAGTTGAAGTGCATCTGATAGGAAGGGTAGGAAGTGGAAAGAATTTTCATTATTTTGTTTTGAAACGCGAAGTAGTGAAGAGTCATGTTATTTTTGATTCCTTGATTGTTGCACTGATTGTTTTCTCTTCTCTCAATTAGTGTAAACATTCATCGAGTTGAAAGGGTTTTGTCTCATATAGTTGCATATAAGAGTTTTTCAGGTAACATCGATAGGGCCTAAAAACTGAGAGCTAATTCCAGATAAACCATTAAAATTTATTGAATTAACCTAAGGACACATTGAAATTAAATGTTCACATTTAGTGTTCTGGGCTAGAGACGTGTTCTGGTGTCTTTAAACCTAGCAGTTGTCGTTTGCTTTGACATTAGACAATGCTAGTACGAACTTGTGCTCCCTGTACCATCATATATATAAAGGGAGACCCCACTAGGTTCACAATCCTTTATCCACAGGAAGCTGAGTCTGCTGCCTTGTAAATGTGATACACCAAACACAACATTCGATGAGATTGCATGCTTGTACTTCTCGGTTCACTAGGGGGTATTTTGCAATTCACGGTTACCTAGTAATCCTTTTGCTGAGATTATCTTGAGGAGTCATTTTGGTCTTTTTGACTCTTTAAATTTAAAAGATCATCGAGCACTTGTCCTTTCGAGCTCATTCAAATCGAAAGAGACTAGAGCCATATTTTCCTTTTTCTCAACTCTTGAAACATGAAAAGGAATCAATTTTGTTTCAGTGTCTTAAAAATTTAACTGGCCACGAAATATTTCCCAGTTAAAGTTATCTTCCTCAGTCATTTGTTAAGGGTCGATTCCAATGGAAACATTTCCAAAGTCTGCTAGTCAAGGATGTTGAAAATAGCAACTAGAAATGCTAAAAATAGCATTGTTATAAATAACATTTCAAGATATACTCCAACTCTGTTGAAAATAACAAAATATAGAAATGCTAAAAAAAGAATTGCTATAAATAACATTTCGAGATAGATTCCTATTTTAATTAGTCCCTGAATTAAAATTTGAATTTAGTCTCAATAGCTATTTGAAAAATAATCAATTAATTCATCCTGAGCTAATTAGTTGGAGAAAATAAAACATGAAGTCTTTGTGAAGACATGCAACAATTATCTCTTTGATTGAGGAAGTTATCCCTTAATTAAGGAGATAAGGATGAGTTGTAATTTGTTAGCTCAGTTAACTGAGTTAAGTCCAGTTAAATTAGTTCCAAACAGTTTGTGGAAATAATTGTGAGTTTAGTCATTTAATGCATGCATGCATGCAACTAGTGTTCTCCAGATAACTGAATATTCTCTCATAAATAACTCATGCATGTCAGTTCAGAGAAAGACCCAGTTGAGATTAAAGGAAGGGACAATGTACTATCAGTTGGAGAAATTTTCGTATAAAGGAATCTCATCCGTGCAAAAGAAATTATCTCTTTCAGGATTGTGCAGTTATTTCAGAGCTCAGTGTTGTGTGAGGTGAGAATCACACAGGTTGTAGCGGGAGGACCCAGGAGAAACTACGCAAGGAAATATGAGGCTTGGAGGACTGAAGGAAGGCATATGTGTTGTCTATTTGGTCTATGAGAAGCAATGAGGGATTGTACTAAGAGCTGGATAGCTTGAGAGCTCAGCTTTGTGTAATCCTGAGATATTTCCACTTGTATGATAATACAGATAGTGGGGTTTTTAGCTGAGGCTTTCCCCAGAGTATTCTTCTATGTTTCATGTGTGATTGAATCTTCTTCTTTGTTATCTGTGTTCTCGTTGATCTTGCTCAAAATCGATTAAGCTTCCGCAAGTTTGATAGTAGAAGTAGATTAAGTATTTTGCTTTAGTACATTGCATAATCAGATTAATCTACAGTGAGAATTTCTACATGGTATCAGAGCTAGCTGATCTATAGAGAAATTTATACATGGTATTGGAGCCAGGTTATCAAAGCGGAGAACAATATACAAAGAAGGGAGAAGTTCGAAGTTTTGAAGTTCTTGATTATAGGTACACAATTGATTTCTTATCACATCTCAAAATTCACCAATGGCGTTCAATGGCTTGAGACTCGAGTATGCCTTGGATGGTAGCTCAAATTACATAGCCTGGAAGGATCACATGGAAGTGGCATTAGAGGAAAATGGGTTGAAGGACTTCATTGATCAAGAAGTCCCTAAGCTGGCAGCAGCTAATGCCCAAGAATCGGCGGAATGGAAGAAATGTGTGGCGAGAGCGAGGAGGATTCTTCTGGAGGGAGTTCGAGACCATATTGTCTCGAGTGTCCATGCGAAGGACACACTGTTTTCAATGTGGAAGAAATTGAAAGATCTATATCAGAACAACAACGATCAGAGGAAGCTGGTGCTAAGAGACAAGATTCGGAAAATCAAGTGTGAAAAGGACAACATGATCTCGACATATCTGAACAAGCTCACCACATGCAGAGATGAGCTTGGAAGTGTAGGAATCATGACAACTGATGATGACATGGTGAGTCTTGCTCTCCTCGGTCTTCCTATGAGCTAGCATAGCTACCAAGACTCAGTGAATGGAAGAGAGAAATTGCCAGATTGGCAAAGACTGTGGTCGGATCTGATGCAGGAGGAGATTAGGAGGAGCACCAGAGATAGTTCTTCATCCAAGGAGGATGAAGAAAATTTCACCTTAGTGAGTAAGGCAAGAAAAGGGAAGGAGAAGGATTCTCATCCCAAATCAAGTTCTTCTCATGGAGGGAAGAAGATTAACAAAAATAAAGTGATATGCTTTAATTTTCATGAGGTGGGCCATTATGCAACTAATTGTCCATTGAAGAAATCCAAGAAGGGATCCTCGAAAGGATCTGAAGGTGAGGCATTGGCCTCTCAATTCGAATTGGATTTTATCCTCATCGCATGCATGGTTTCATCGATGATGGGTTGTGGTTGGTTTCTTGACAGTGGAGCCTTATTCCACATGACCGACGATAAGAGTTTGTTCAGTACCTTGGAGGAGAAGGACCTCCAGATGTGCATAGAAATGGGTAATGATGAAAAGTATAGTGTTTCAAGAGTGAGCACGGTTTCTTTTGAGAGGGATCATGGAGCTCGTATCACCTTGACAGATGTGAAGTATGTTCTTGGATTGAAGAAGAACTTGGTATCGATTGCAATGTTGGAGGACAAAGGATATGATGTTGTCTTCAGTAAGGGAAAGGTTTTCCTTAGACACATCACCACGAGACAGGTGAAGCAGATCGGTTCACGAGTCAAGAACCTGTATGCTCTTGAGGTTGAATATGCATGCAAAGCCTTGAGGAGCAAGGCAAATGTTGGAGACTTGGTGGTTGAGAGGGAGAGTACATTACCTATCAATATGTAGCGCCAGAAGAAGTCTCAGACAATTGTGTAGGAGCCACAATTGGTGAAGCAACTTTAGGAGGTTGTGGAGTAACCACAACTGGAGAAACATAGAGGAGACCGAGTGGAGGCATCCACTCAAGTAGAGACCTCCAGTAGGGGGAAATTTTGAGCCAATTGGGTAGGGGGATCTCATGCAGCCATACCTCCAGGTGTGAGGTGGGGCGATGTGAAGTGATAGTCCTAAGAAGGCTGAAATAGGGGTAGGATCCTTGAGGTACCCAACCTCTTTGATTAGACCTGTCTACGTGAGCCTTGACAAGGAGTAACAGGATTGGCTGAGTGGGTAGAGACAGATGCAGATGGAGAGGCAGAGAGAGCTACAGTGCAGGAGTCCCAAAACATCGCAGAGCTAGCATGCTGCAACAATGCAAGAGGCACAGGAGTGTTGCACCAGTGCAGGATGGCACAAAGAGGTGTGCAACGGTGCGAGATGCAGGGAGTTGTTGCAGTAGCACAGAGGTCAGAAAGGGAGCACTTGTCAGCGACAGAGGGAGCTTCAACATCAGAGGGTGTTTCTAGCCCAACAGGGAGGTCAGTTGGGAGATTATTTACTTACGTTTTATTAATTGAGTTGCAGTGCAGCATTGGGCATCACGATGCAACATGATGAGAGGAGGTGTAGTGCGGATGCAGTGTTGAGAGATAGGACCAGCAACAACACGGATGCAGTAGGAGAAATCAGTGTGATTGATGCAGTCAAAGATCAAAGTGACAGAGGCTAGAACAGTCAGATACTGAAGAGCATAGAGGTGCATAGTTTTCAGTCGATAGAGGCAGTAATAGTTAGAGACTTTGATGACATAGGCATCATTCTAATTCAGGTTGGATATTTTTTGTTTCTGGAGTTGCTAGAGAAGAAACACTTGAGAGAAGTGTTACATGCAAAACATTTTAAAGGTTCAAGATCGAGTTCGAGTTGAATGCCTTCGTTTTTGAGAGGGAGTGTTGAAAATAACAACAATAAATGCTAAAAATAGAAATGCTAAAAATAACATTGCTATAAACAACATTCCAGGATATACTCCAACTCTGTTGGAAATAGCAAAAAATACGAATGCTGAAAATAGTATTGCTGTAAACAACATTTCAAGATAGATTCCAATTTTAATTAGTCCCTAAATTAAAATTTGGATTTAGTCTCAGCAGCTATAATTTGAAAAATAATTAATTAATTCATCTTGAGTTAATTAGTTGGAGAAAATAAAACATGAAGTCTTTGTGAAGACATGCAACAGTTATCCCTTTGATTGAGGAAGTTATCCCTTAACTAAGGAGATAAGGATGAGTTGTATTTGAGTTGTAATTAGTTAGCTTAGTTAACTGAGTCAAGTCCAGTTAAATTAGTTCCAAACAGTTTGTGTAACTAATTGTGAGTTCAATCAGTTAATGCATGGATGCATGCAACTAGTGTTCTCTAGATAACTTAATATTCTGTCATAAATAACTCATGCATGTTAGTTCAGAGAAAGACCCAGTTGAGATTAAAGGAAGGGACAATGTACTATCAGTTGGAGAATTTTTTCTATAAAGGAAACTCATCCATGCAGAAGGAATGATCTCCTTCAAGATTTCACAGTTATGTCAGAGGTCAGTGTTGTGTGTAAGGTGAGAATCACACAGGTAGCAGCCAAAGGACCTAGGAGAAACTGTGCAAGGAAATAGGAGGCTTGGAGGACTGAAGGAAGGCATATGTGTTGTCTATTCAGTCTACGAGTAACAGTGAGGGATTATATTGAGAGTTGGATAACTTGAGAGATAAACTTTGTGTAATCCCGAGATATTTCCACTTGTATGATAATAAAGATAGCGGGGTTTTTAGCTGAGGATTTCCCTAGATTATTCTTCTATGTTTCATGTGTGATTGAATATTATTCTCTGGTATATGTGTTCTGGTTGATCTTGCTCAAAATCGATTAAGCTTCCACAAGTTTGATAGTAGAAGTAGATTAAGTATTTTGCTTTAGTACATTGCATAATCGAATTAATCTACAATGAGAATTTCTACATGGTATCAGAGCTAGCTGATCTATAGAGAAATTTATACATGGTATCGGATCCAATTTATCAAAGAGGAGAACAATATACAAAGAAGAGAGAAGTTCAAAGCTTTGAGGTTCTTGATTATAGGTACATAATCGATTTCTTATCACATGTCAAAATTCACCAATGGCGTTCAATGGCTTGAGACTTGAGTATGCCCTTGATGGCAACTCAAATTACATAGCCTGGAAGGATCGCATGGAAACAATATTAGAGGACAACAGGTTGAAGGACTTGCTTGATAAAGAAGCCCCTAAGCCAGTAATAGCTAATGCCCAGGAATTGGCAGAATGGAAGAAATTTGTGGCGAGAGCAAGAAGGATTCTTTTGGAGGGAGTTCGAGACCATATTGTCTCGAGTCTCCATGGGAAGGAGACACTGTTTTCAATGTGGAAGACATTGAAAGATCTATATCATAACAACAATGATCAGAGGACGTTGGTGCTAAAAGACAAGCTTCGAAAAATCAAGTGCGAAAAGGGCGACACGATCTCTACATATCTGAACAAGCTCACCACCTACAGAGATGAGCTTGGAAGTGTAGGAATCATGACAATCGATGATGACATGGTGAGTCTTGCTCTCCTCGGTCTTCCTAAGAGCTAGCATAGGTACCAAGACTTAGTGAATGGAAGAGAGAAACTGCCAGATTGGGAATGACTGTGGTCGGATCTGATGCAGGAGGAGATTAGGAGGAGCCCCAGAGATGGTTCTTCATCCAAGGAGGATGAAGAAAATTTCGCCTTAGCAAGTAAGGCAAGGAAAGGGAAGGAGAAGGATTCTCATCCCAAATTGAGTTCTTCACATGGAGGGAAGAAGATTGACAAATCTAAAGTGAGATGCTTTAATTGTGATGAGGTGGGCCATTATGCAACTAATTGTCCATTGAAGAAATCCAAGAAGGGATCCTCGAAAGGATATGAAGGTGAGGCATTGGCCTCTCAGTTTGAATTGGATTTTACCCTCATCGCATGCATGGTTTCATCGATGATGGGTTGTGGCTGGTTTCTCGACAATGGAGCCTTATTCCACATGACCAACGATAAAGAGTTTTTTCAGTACCTTGGAGGAGAAGGACCTCCAGATGTGTATAGAGATGGGTAATTATGAAAAGTATAGTGTTTCAGGAGAGGGCACGGTTGCTTTTCAGAGGGTGCATGGAGCTCATATCACCTTGGCAGATGTGAAGTATGTTCCTCGATTGAAGAAGAACTTGGTATCGATTGCGATGTTGGAGGGCAAAGGTTACGATGTTGTCTTCAGTAAGGGAAAGGTTTTCCTTAGACACATCACCATGAGACAGGTGAAGCAGATCGGTTCATGAGTCAAGAACTTGTCTGCTCTTGAGGTTGAATATGCATGCAAAGACTTGAGGAGCAAGGCAAATGTTAGAGACTTGGTGGTTGAGAGGGAGAGTACATTACCTCTCAACATGCAGCGCCAGAAGAAGTCTCAGACAATTGTGGAGGAGCCACAATTGGTAAAGCAACTTCAGGAGGTTGTGGAGGAGCCACTCTTGTAGAGACCTCCATTTGGGGCTATGTGAAGTGAAAGTCCTAAGAAGGCTGAAATAGGGGCAGGATCCTTGAGGTACCCAAAATCTTTTATTAGTCCTTGCTACGGGAGCCCCGACGAGGAGTAGCAGGACTGGCTGAGTGGGTAGAGACAGATGCAGATGAAGAGGTAGAGAGAGGTACAATGCAGGAGTCCTAAAAGAACATAGAGCTAATAGGCTGTAACAATGCAAGATGCATAGGGCTGTTGTACCAGTGCAGGATGGTAGAGAGAGGTGTGAAACCATGCGAGATGCAGGGAGTTGTTGTAGTAGCATAGAGGTCAAAGACGGAGCACTTGTCAGCAGCAGAGGGAGCTTCAGCATCAGAGGGTGTTTCTAGCCCAACAGGGAGGTCAGTTGGTAGATCAGCTACTTAATTCTTAGTAACTGAGTTGCAGTGCAGCATTGGGCAACATGATGCAACATGATGAGAGGAGGTGTAGTGCAGATACAATGCTGGGAGATATGACTAGCAACAACATGGATGCAGCATGAGGAATCAGTGTGATTGATGCAGTCATAGATCAAAGTGACAGAGGCTAGAGCAGTCAGATATTGAAGAGCACAGAGGTTCAGAGTTTTCAGTTAACAGAGGCAATAACAGTCAGAGACATTGATGATAGAGGCATCATTCTTATTCAAGTTGGATATTTTTTGTTTCTGGAGTTGCTAGAGCAGCAACACTCGAGAGAAGTGTTGCATGCATAACATTCCAAAGGTTCAGGATCAAGTTTGAGTTGAATGCCTTTCTTGTTGAGAGGGAGTGTTGAAAATAGCAACAAGAAATGCTAAAAATAGAAATGCTAAAAATAACATTGCTATAAATAGAATTTTAGGATATACTCGAACCCTGTTGGAAATAGGAAAAAAAAGAAATGCTAAAAATAACATTGTTGTAAATAGCATTTCAGGATAGATTCCAATTTTAATTAGTCCCTGAAATAAATTGAGAATTAAAATTCGAATTTCGTCTCAACAACTATTTGAAAAATAATTAATTAATTCATCTTGAGTTAATTAGTTAGAGAAAATCAAACATGAAGTCTTTGTGAAGACATGCAACAATTATCCCTTTGATTGAGGAAGTTATCCCTTAATTAAGGAGATAAGGATGAGTTGTATTTGAGTTGTAATTAGTTAGCTCAATTAACTGAGTTAACCAGTTAAATTAGTTCCAAACAGTTTGTGGAACTAATTGTGAGTTCAGTCAGTTAATGCATGCATGCAACTAGTGTTCTCCAGATAACTGAATATGCTCTCATAAATAACTCATGCATGTCAGTTCAGAGAAAGACCTAGTTGAGATTAAAGGAAGGGATAGTGTACCATCAGTTGGAGAAATTTTCCTATAAAGGTAACTTATCCATGCAGAAGGAATTATCTCCTTCAGGATTGCGTAATTATGTCAAAGGTCAGTGTTGTGTGTGAGGTGAGAATCACACAGGTTGCAGCTGGAGGACCCATGAGAAACTGCGCAAGGAAATAGGGGGCTTGGAGGACTGAAGGAAGGCATATGTGTTGTCTATTTGGTCTATGAGTAGTAGTGAGGGATTGTACTGAGAGATGGATAACTTGAGAGCTAAACTTTGTGTAATCCTAAGATATTTCCATTTGTATGATAATATAGATAGCAGGGGTTTTAGCTGAGGCTTTCCCCAGAGTATTCTTCTGTGTTTCATGTGTGATTGAATCTTCTTCTCTGGTACATGTGTTTTGGTTGATCCTGCTCAAAATCGATTAAGCTTCCGCAAGTTTGATAGTAGAAGTAGATTAAGTATTTTGCTTTAGTACATTGCATAATCAGATTAATCTACAATGAAAATTTCTACATGGTATCAGAGCTAGCTGATCTATAGAGAAATTTATACATGGTATCAGAGCCAGGTTATCAAAATAGAGAACAGTATACAAAGAAGGGAGAAGTTTGAAGTTTTGAAGTTCTTGATTGTAGGTACATAATCGATTTCTTATCACATCTCAAAATTCACCAATGGTATTCAATGGCTTGAGACTCGAGTATGCCCTAGATGGCAGCTCAAATTACATAGCCTGGAAGGATTGCATGGAAGCGGTATTAGAGGACAATGGGTTGAAGGACTTCATTGGTCAAGAAGTCCCTAAGCTAGCAACAGCTAATGCCCAAGAATTGGCGGAATGGAAGAAATGTGTGGCAAGAGTGAGGAGGATTCTTCTGGAGGGAGTTCGAGACCATATTGTCTTGATACTCCATGGGAAGGAGACACCATTTTCAATGTGGAAGACATTGAAAGATCTATATTAGAACAACAACGATTAGAGGAAGCTAGTGTTAAAAGACAAGCTTCGGAAAATCAAATGTGAAAAGGGCGACACGATCTCTACATATCTGAACAAGCCCACCACCTACAAAGATGAGCTTGGAAGTGTAGGAATCACGACAACTGATAATGACATGGCGAGTCTTGCTCTCCTCAGTCTTCCTAAGAGCTGGCATAGCTACCAAGACTCAGTGAATATAAGAGAGAAACTGCCAGATTGGGAAGAACTGTGGTCAGATCTGATGCAGGAGGAGATTAGGAGGAGCACCAGAGAAGGTTCTTTATCCAAGGAGGATGAAGAAAATTTCTCCTTAGCGAGTAAGGCAAGGAAAGGGAAGGAGAAGGATTCTCATCCCAAATCGAGTTCTTCTCATTGAGGGAAGAAGATTGAAAAATCTAAAGTGAGATGCTTTAATTGTCATGAGGTGGGCCATTATGCAACTAATTGTCCATTGAAGAAATCTAAGAAGGGATCCTTGGAAGTATTTGAAGGTGAGGCATTGGCCTCTCAGTTCAAATTGGATTTTACCCTCTTCGCATGCATGGTTTCATCGATGATGGGTTGTGGTTGGTTTCTTGACAGTGGAGCGTTATTCCACATGACCGGTGATAAGATTTTGTTCAGTACCTTGGAGGAGAAGGATCTCCAGATGTGCATAGAGATGGGTAATGATGAAAAGTATAGTGTTTCAAGAGTGGGCACGGTTTCTTTTGAGAGGGAGCATGGAGCTCGTATCACCTTGACAGATGTGAAGTATGTTTCTGGACTGAAGAAGAACTTGGTATCGATCGCGATGTTAGAGGACAAAGGCTACGATGTTGTCTTTAGTAAGGGAAAGGTCTTCCTTAGACACATCACCATGAGACAGGTGAAGTAGATCGGTTCGCAAGTCAAGAACTTGTATGCTCTTGAGGTTGAATATGCATGCAAAGCCTTGAGGAGCAAGGAAAATGTTGGAGACTTGGTGGTTGAGAGGGAGAGTACATTACTTCTCAACATGCAACGCCAGAAGAAGTCTCAGACAATTGTGGAGGAGCCATAATTGGTGAAGCAGCTTCAGGAGGTCGTGGGGCAACCACAACTAGATAAGCAGAGAGGAGACCAAGTAGAGGCATCCACTCATGCAGAGACCTCCAGTAGGCGGAAATTTCAAGCCAATTGGGTAAATGGATCACATGCAGCCATACCTCCAGGTGTGAGGTGGGGCGATGTGAAGTGATAGTCCCAATAAGGCTGAAATAGGGGCAGGATCCTTGAGGTACCCAACCTCTTTGATTAGGGCTTGCTACGGGAGCCTCGACGAGGAATAGTAGGACTGGATGAGTGGGTAGAGACAGATGCAGATGGAGAGGCAGAGAGAGCTACAGTGTGGGAGTCCCAAAACAGTGTAGAGCTAGCAGGTTGCAAAAATGTGAGAGGGATAGGAGTGTTGCACCAGTGTAGGATGACACATAGAGGTGTGCAACGGTGTGAGATGTAGGGAGTTGTTGCAGTAGCTCAGAGGTCAGAGAGGGTGCACTTGTCAGCGGTAGAGGGAGCTTCAACATCAGAGGGCGTTTCTAGCCTAACAGGGAGGTCAGTTGGGAGATCAATTACTTACTTCTTCGTAACTAAGTTGCAGTGCAGTATTGGGCAACATGATGCAACATGATGAGAGGAGGTGCAGTGTGGATGCAGTGCTGGGAGATAGGACCACCAGCAGCACGGATGCAGCAAGAGGAATCAGTGTGATTGATGTAGTCAGAGAACAAAGTGACAGATGCTAGAGCAGTCAGATACTGAAGAGCACAGAGGTGCAGTGTTTTAAGTCTATAGAGGCAACAACAGTCAGAGACTTTGATGACAGAGGCATCATTCTGATTCAGGTTGTATAGTTTTTGTTTCTAGAGTTGTTAGAGCAGCAACACTTGAGAGAAGTGTTGCATGCAAAACATTCCAAAGGTTCAGGACCGGGTGCAAGTTGAATGCCTTTCTTATTGAGAGGGAGTGTTGAAAATGGCAACAAGAAATGCTAAAAATAGAAATGATAAAAATAACATTGCTATAAATAGAATTTCACGATATACTGCAACTCTGTTGGAAATAGAAAAAAATAGAAATGTTAAATATAACATTGCTGTAAATAGAATTTCGGGATAGATTCCAATTTTAATTAGTCCCTGAATTAAAATTGAGAATTAAAATTCGAATTTAGTCTCACCAACTATTTGAAAAATAATTAATTAATTCATCTTCAGTTAATTAGTTGGAGAAAATGAAACATGAAGTCTTTGTGAAGACATGCAATAGTTATCCCTTTGATTGAGGAAGGTATCCCTTAATTAAGGAGATAAGGATGAGTTGTATTTGAGTTGTAATTAGTTAGCTCAATTAACTGAGTTAAGTCCAGTTAAATTAGTTCCAAACAATTTCTGGAATTAATTGTGAGTTCAGTCAGTTAATGCATGCATGCATGCAACTAGTGTTCTCTAGATAACTGAATATTCTCTCATAAATAACTCATGCATGTCAGTTCAGAGAAAGACCTAGTTGAGATTAAAGGAAGGGACAATGTACTATCAGTTGGAGAAATTTTCCTATAAAGGAAACTCATCCATGCAGAAGCAATTATCTCCTTCAGGATTGCGCAGTTATGTCAGAGGTCATTGTTGTGTGTGAGGTGAGAATCGCACAGGTTGCAGCTGGAGGACCCAAGAGAAAGTGCGCAAGGAAATAGGAGGCTTGGAGGACTGAAGGAAGGCATATGTGTTGTCTATTTAGTTTATGAGTAGTAGTGAGGGATTGTACTGAGAGCTGGATAACTTGAGAGATAAACTTTGTGTAATCCTAAGATATTTCCACTTGTATGATAATATATATAGCAAGGTTTTTAGCTGAGGCTTTCCCCAGAGTATTCTTCTGTGATTCATGTGTGATTGAATCTTCTTCTCTGGTATATGTGTTCTAGTTGATCTTGCTCAAAATCGATTAAGCTTCCGCAAGTTTGATAATAGAAGTAGATTAAGTATTTTGCTTTAGTACATTGCATAACCAGATTAATCTACAGTGAGAATTTCTACATGGTATCAGAGCTAGCTGATCTATAGAGAAATTTATTCATGGTATCGGAGCCAGGTTATCAAAGCGGAGAACAGTATACATAGAAGGGAGAAGTTCGAAGTTTTGAAGTTCTTGATTGTAGGTACATAATCGATTTCTTATCACATCTCGAAATTCACCAATGGTGTTCAATGGCTTGAGACTCGAGTATGCCCTGGATGGTAGCTCAAATAACATAGCCTGGAAGGATCGCATGGAAGCGGTATTAGAGGACAACGAGTTGAAGGACTTCATTGGTCAAGAAGTCCTTAAGCCAACAACAACTAATGCCCAAGAATTGGCGGAATGGAAGAAATGTGTGGCTAGAGCGAGAAGGATTCTTCTGGAGGGAGTTCAAGACCATATTGTCTCGAGTCTCCATGGGAAGGAGACACCGTTTTCAATGTGGAAGAAATTGAAAGATCTATATTAGAACAACAATGATCAAAGGAAGCTGGTGCTAAAAGACAAGCTTCAGAAAATCAAGTGTGAAAATGGCGACATGATCTCTACATATCTAAACAAGCTCACCACCTACAGAGATGAGATTGGAAGTGTGGGAATCACGACAACTGATGATGACATGGCGAGTCTTTCTCTCCTCAATCTTCCTAAGAGCTAGCATAGCTACCAAGACTTGGTGAATGGAAGAGAGAAACTGCCAGATCTGGAACGACTGTGGTCGGATCTGATGCAGGTGGAGATTAGGAGGATCACTAGAGATGGTTCTTTATCCAAGGAGGATGAATAAAATTTCACCTTAGCGAGTAAGGCAAGGAAAGGGAAGGAGAAGGATTCTCATCCCAAATCGAGTTCTTCTCATGGAGGGAAGAAGATTGACAAATCTAAAGTGATATGCTTTAATTGTCATGAGGTGGGCCATTATGCAACTAATTTTCCATTTAAGAAATCCAAGAAGGGATCCTTGGAAGGATCTGAAGGTAAGGCAGTGGCCTCTCAATTCGAATTGGATTTTATCCTCATCGCATGCATGGTTTCATCGATGATGGGTTGTGGTTGGTTTCTTGACAGTGGAGCCTTATTCCACATGACCGATGATAAGAGTTTGTTTAGTACCTTGGAGGAGAAGGACCTCCATATGTGCATAGAGATGGATAATGATGAAAAGTATAGTGTTTCAGGAGTGTGCATGGTTGCTTTTGAGAGGGAGCATGGAGCTCGTATCACCTTAGCAAATGTGAAGTATGTTCCTAGACTGAAGAAGAACTTGGTATCGATCACGATGTTGGAGGAAAAAGGCTACGATGTTGTCTTCAGTAAGGGAAAGGTTTTCCTTAGACACATCACCACGAGACAGGTGAAGCATATTAGTTCATGAGTCAAGAACATATATGCTCTTGAGGTTGAATATGCATGCAAAGCTTTGAGGAGCAAGGCAAATGTTGGAGACTTGGTGGTTGAGAGGGAGAGTACATTACCTCTCAACATGCAACACCAGAAG
>APFE030298720.1:56762-74849 GCA_000404065.3 Pinus taeda
GATGAGTTGTATTTGAGTTGTAATTAGTTAGCTCGGTTAACTGAGTTAAGTCCAGTTAAATTAGTTCCAAACAGTTTGTGGAACTAATTGTGAGTTTAGTTAGTTAATGCATGCATGCATGCAACTAGTGTTCTCCAGATAACTGGATATTCTCTCATAAATAACTCATACATGTCAGTTCAGAGAAAGACCCAGTTGATATTAAAGGAAGGGACAATGTACTATCAATTGGAGAAATTTTCCTATAAAGGAAACTCATCCATGCAGAAGGAATTATCTCCTTCAGGATTGCGTAGTTATGTTAGAGGTTAGTGTTGTGTGTGAGGTGAGAATCACATAGGTTGAAGATGGAGGACCCAAGAGAGATTGTGCAAGGAAATAGGAGGCTTGGAGGACTGAAGGAAGGCATATGTGTTGTCTATTCGGTCTATGAGTAGAAGTGAGGGATTGTACTAAGAGCTTGATAAATTGAGATCTAAACTTTGTGTAATCTTGAGATATTTACACTTGTATGATAATATAGATAGCAGGGTTTTTAGCTGAGGCTTTCCCTAGTGTATTCTTTTGTGTTTCATGTGTGTTTGAGTCTTCTTGTCTGGTATATGTGTTCCGGTTGATCTTGCTCAAAATTGATTAATATTCTGCAAGTTTGATAATAGAAGTAGATTAAGTATTTTTCTTTAGTACATTGCATAATCGGCTTAATCTACAGTGAGAATTTCTACATGGTATTAGAGCTAGCTGATCTATAGAGAAATCTACAAAGGATTCCCCTCGGATTGAAATCCTGGTCGTTTTACTTCTTTTGGAAATATTGGTGCTCCTTATATGGCAATGTTGTCCCTCCTCGGGTTAACCATTGGTTTACTTATCTGGTTATTTTCGACCTTGGTGGTCCCAAGTGTTCTGACTCTTGTCCAACCATGTCCTTCATTTGAACTAGATCACGTTGATTCTAAGGTTGACCTCTCACCTTCTTCCCATGTTTCTTCATCTTCCTCTTCTACTTTTCTTGGTGAAAGTATGAAATCCAGTAACCAGGATGCTAAGAAGAAGAAGAAGAAGAAGAAGACAAAGAAGAAGAAGTTAGATAAGCGAGATGCCAACCGTGCAACTATTACCCCAAATGCACTTCCCATCGACAAAATTTCTGATTCTTTGAGGAAAGTAAAATTCCCTTGCAAGCTATGTGTTGAAAATGCAACAAGATGATGGATCTTAGTGAAAAGAAGTCGCCTTCACTAAGTGGACCCGCAGGCTATTTTTGGTGCAAAGTCTATTTCTAGACTATGTCTATTTTCAGACATATGGATCATGGTCTATGAGTTGTAGGATGCTATTTATGGATGATTGGTCATGTTGGTAAAAATAGATGGACCTCAGACCTTGGAAAATTAGACTAAAAGACCAAGAATTTAACAGCTGGATTCAAAGGAGCAATTGTTACTCTGTATTCTTCGACGGGGCTTCAAAATCAAACCCAGACATAGCTGGAGCAGGGGGTTTGATCCTCAATGATAAAGGGGAATGCATTCTCAGTTACGAGTGGAGTCTAGGTAAGGTGTCAAACAACATAGCCGAAGCCTTAGCTCTATTTCAAGGTCTAACCGAACTAGGTAATCTGGGAATTAAAAAAGTCAAGGTCTTCGGACACTCCTCAATAGTAATCCGGTTAATGGTTCATCACCAGAACTCGCCCAATACTATGCTACAACAAGTCAATCTCCACAATCGACTCCTCCACCAGAATATGGATGACATTCAATATTTTCATGTCCTCCGCAGCCTAAACAAGGAGGCGGACAAAAGGGCCAACAATGCGTGCGGAAGACCAGCAGGTACCCTTAGATGTAATTCCTCAGAAATATTTCAAGCTATTCCATGACTATCATCAAAATCATTAGTGCCCATCCCAAAATGATTCAAAAGGCGTGTAGAAAATGTGAACTTCGGGCTGTCAAAGGGACGCTCCTCTGCTCCAACACAACCCAGCATCAAGTACCTGTTGTCATAATCATAATCTGCATAATCTGCAGCTATGTCAACCACAGGGAGATCGCCGACGGATCTTTTAAAGGATCTGACTCCAGGCTGCCTCAGGATTTTCAGCAGACCCGCTTGTATCTCGTGATCCTCCAGCTCCCTCCCTGGCATATTCCCTCTCTGCGCTTTCCTATTTTAACCCCATCTTCTGATCATCTTCTCATCCCCAGCCGACTGAAATCCGACCTCCTTCGCCCTTATTCTTCTGCTATCGCCCTCTGGTGTCGCACTCCTCGCTTCAGGAGCTCCTCCCGCCTCCTCTGCGCCCTGCGACCTGCCCCTTATCTCCCCTACACAAGTGCTATTACTAGCAGACGTCCCACGCAATCTTCCCGACTCCTCTGTCCGCCTGAGAAGCAGGCTCATCAGAGCCCCTCTCACTGCGCAACCTGCCTCACCTGTACTCCCGTTCCTCTGAATCGTTTCACCTCTCTGGAATTTCGCTACTCAGAGCGGCCCTCTCTCTGCACTCACAACTGTCTCTTAACCATTCGAACCTCTGCTGCGGCCTCAATCCCTTATTCTAGCAGCATAGTGTGCCTCCCCCTAACTTTTGGAAATTTTTTCCTCTCATCCCTTCGTCTTACTGTCGCCCACATGGCCCGCAGCGAAGACTGTCTGCACTGTGCAGACTTGCAGGCTGAGCTAGAAGAAGTTAGAGCTCAACAACGTATCCTGGAGAATCAGCAAAGGATCCTGGAAACGAGGCTTGAAGATCAAAATCGTATTTTGAATGAGAAATACAAAGCTGAAATAGATCTTTTATTGTAAAGAGTTGCCTCCCTCCATGAACAATTCAGTCAGCTCTCAAATCGATGCAGCCATGCTGAAGAATTGATTTCCATCCTGAAATATATGATGGAAAAGAAAAACAATGTAGCCACCAGCTCCTCAAGTGTCAAACAGGAGGGAGTGGATCCGCAACCAGAGGAATCCACCGCAAGGCAAATCAGTCACATAGTCATAGATTAATATGTTTTGCAAGTGTCAATTTTGGATGTCCCAATATGTAAGAATCTATAGTAGCTTAGTTACCGATAGATGCAGAAGCAATAGAAAAAGGATCAAGGAGATATCCCCATTTTGTAAATCTCTTGATCCAAGCTGTCACCGACAACTAATGTACCTCAGGAGCCTGGACTCCCTTTCTTTTTTCAGCCACTAATATAGCAATCGACTTTGTTAAAAAAAAAAATAGATGGACCTCTATTTTTAGACATATGGGTGGAGTCTATTTTTAGACTGCCAGGCTAAAAAATAGAACAGTCGAATATTATTAGCTCTTAATAATATTTGGACTATAAACATTATCTTATCCTCTTGCAACACTTCAGTTCGAGCTATGGATGTGGCACATGCAACTTCCAGAAGGAAATACGTTTTTCTTATGGGTTAGTTGAGCTATTGCATGAAGGACTTCAGTTATAACTCAAGTGATTGAGTTTTGGTGGAGTTGATTGAGGAGTTGATGGAGTTGTGTTCAGTTTGACTTAGTTGAACTAGTTGTATTCAATCTAACTAACAAATAGACTAGTGATGAGTGATGTGAATTAATTATTAATTAATTCACTAATTATTGACTCATAAATCAACTAAAGAATACATCAATTAACTCAGTGCATGGACAATTCAGTGGAGACAAGTGTTAGAGGTGAGTGAAAGGTCAAGACAACTGTCAGTTGTGACTATAGTTGTGCATGATATTTGCACAACCAATGGATTGAGTATTTCCAATGAGGATTGCGTGGTACAACTAAGGAAATACGAGTTTGGATCAGCCATTCTCATCTATTCTCATGCAGGATTGCGTAGTGGAGGCAGGCAAGCAGCGGAGGAGATTTGAACCTGTGATTGATTCAGATTTGAGCTAGTTTGTGTGTAACAGGTGGAGATAGTACTGAGTACTTGCGAGGAGTATTGTACTATGTATTGTTACATGTTCTCAATCAATATAATATATAGATAGTTGAGGGTTTTTCAGCTATATGCTTTCCCCAGTACATACTGTGTTGATATGTGTGATTGATGCTTCAATGTGCGCATGCGATTGTTTCTTTAATACTGCAAATTGATGATCAACGTAGAGGAGGTTATGTATTATGCATGATTCCACAAATAATGTATAATCGGGATAATCTCTGTGAATAAGTGTCATATTATTCAAAATTTCTACATGGTATCGGAACCAAGTTGATTTGTAGAAAAAGTTCCACATGATATCAAAGCGAGGATTGATCATCAGATCTATTATTCCGAAAGTGTTTACATTTTATTTCTTTAGGCAGAGTCTGTAATCGGGCCAGGTAGCCACTGGATTCATCCTTCTTTTGGAAGGTGAGATATCCAGTAAATGCCCATACAATCAATATTTGTACGAGAAATACTTTGTTATCACGAATTTTAGATCAGAAGCGGTTGAATTTTGAGCTGGTGGAATTCGAATTTACAACAACGTTTTCTTGGTGTCGAAGTTGAAATGTCTTTCAACGGATTATGATTGGAGTATGGCCTTGAAGGCAGCTCAAATTATATTGCATGGAAAGACAATATGGAGGTGGTATTAGATGACAATGGGTTGAAGGAGTTCATAGATGCTGAAGTCCCAAATCCTAGTGATGCTGCTCAAGTTGAGGCTTGGCAAAAGAAGACATAAAAGTGTCAAAGGATTCTGTTGGAGGTCGTGAAGGATCACATTGTATCCAGCCTCCATGGAAAGGCTTCTCCATACGTGATGTGGAAAGCGTTGACATATTTATTCCAAAGCAAGAGCGACCATAGGAAGTTGGCGCTCAAGAATAAACTCAGAAACATAAGTGTGAGAATGGAGACAGTATGCCCAAGTATCTCACGAAGTTCACCCAATGCTGGGATGAGCTGGGCAGTGTGGGGGTGACTGTCGATGATGAGGACTTAGTGAGCTTGGCTTTACTTGGTGTTCCGAAGAGTTGGCATTCCTATCAGGACTCTGTCAATGGTCGGGAGAAATTGCCAGGATGGGAGAGACTTTGGTCACCAGCACGAACATTATGCCACAAATTGTCTGCAGAAGAAGAAAAATAAGCAAGCTGATGGATCTACAGTGGGAGAGGCCTTAGCCTCGCAGTTTGAGCTGGATTTTTCACTAATCGCATGCTTGGTATCAAGTGTGATGGTATTGGTATGGTTCCTGGACAGTGGTGTGTCTTTTCACATGACAGGAGATCGAGATTTGTTTTCTGATCTAGATGAGAAAGATCTTGAAGTGTACATCGAGATGGGCGATGATGGTAGATATAGTGCAACTGGTATTGGTACCATTTCCTTTGAGAGGGAGCCTGGTAAACCCTTCGTATTGAAGGAAGTGATGCATGTTCCAGGATTGAAGAAGAATCTTATCTCTGTGGCGATGTTAGAAGACAAGGGATATGATGTTGTCTTCAGCGAGGGAAAGGCTTTCCTGCGCAGTAAGACAACTGGAGAAACCTGGAAGATAGGGGTTTGGGTCAAGAACCTGTATGGTCTTGAGGTTCAAGATGCATGCAAAGCCTTGAGCAGCAAGGCAATTGATGCAGACTTGGTGGTTGAGAGGGAGGGTATATTACCTCTCAACATGTAGAGCCAGAAGAAGTCTCAGACAATGGTGGAGGAGCCACGATTGGTGCATCAGCTTCAGGAGGCTGTGGAGCAGCTACAATAGGGGAAGCTAAGTGGAGATAAAGTAGAGACATATACTCATGTAGAGACCTCCAATAGGGGGAAACTTTGAGCCAGGTGGGCAGAGGGATCGCATGCAGCCATACCTCCAGGTAGGAGGTGGGGTGACGTGGATTGATCGTCCCAAGGAGGAGGGGCGAGATCCTTGAGGTACCCAACCTCTTGGATGAGACCTTGCTACAGGAGCCCCGATGTGGAGTAGAAAGAACTGACTGATTGGGTAGAGACAGATGTGGATGGAGCAGCAGAGAGAGCGACAGTGCATGGAATCCCAGGACAGCGCATAGCTAGCAGGCTGCAACAATGCGAGAGGCACAAGTGTTTTGCACAGTGCTAGGTGGCACAAAGAGGTGTGCAATGGTTTAAGATGCATGGAGATGTTGTAGTAGCAAAGATGTCAAAGAGGGAGCACTTGTCAGCAGGAGGTAGAGCTTCAACATCAGAGTATGTTCCTAGCCCAACAGAGTGGTCAATTGGGAATGCTTTTTTGTTCCAGGTGTTGTTGGAGCAAGTGGACCATGTAGATGTGTTGCATGCAGAACATTCCAGAGCTACAGGATAGGGGTTGCAGATAATCCATATCTTGTTGAGAGGGAGTGTTGAAAATGAAACAAGATGATGGAGCTTAGTGAAAAGAAGTCGCCTTCACTAAGTGGATCCGCATGCTATTTTTGGCGCAAAGTCTATTTTTAGAATATGTCTATTTTTAGACATATGGATCATGGTCTATGAGTTGCAGGATGCTATTTATGGATGATTGGTCATGTTGGTAAAAATAGATGGACCTCTATTTTTAGACATATTGGCGGAGTCTATTTTTAGACTGCCAGGCGAAAAAATAGAACAATCGAATATTATTAGCTCTTAATAATATTTGGACTATAAACATTATCTTATCCTCTTGCAGCACTTCAGTTCGAGCTACGGATGTGGCACATGCAATTGCCAGAAGGAAATACGCTTTTCTTGTGGGTTAGTTGAGCTATTGCGGGAAGGACTTCAGTTAGAACTCAAGTGATTGAGTTTTGGTGGAGTTGATTGAGGAGTTGATGGAGTTGTGTTCAGTTTGACTTAGTTGAACTAGTTGTATTCAGTCTAGCTAACAAATAGACTAGTGATGAGTGGTGTGAATTAATTATTAATTAATTCACTAATTATTAACTCATAAATCAACTAAATAATACATCAGTTAACTCAGTGTATGGACAGTCCCGTGGAGACGAGTGTTAGAGGTGAGTGAAAGGGCAAGACAGCTGTTAGTTATGAATATAGTTGTGCATGAGATTTGCACAATCAACCGATTGAGTATTTCCAATGAGGATTGCGTGGTACAGCCAAGGAAATACGAGTTTGGATCAACCATTCTCATCTATTCTCATGCAGGATTGCACAGTGGAGGCACGCAAGAAGTGGAAGAGATTTGAACCTGTGATTGATTCAGATCTGAGCTAGTTTGTGTGTAACAGGTGGAGATAGTACTGAGTAATTTCGAGGAGTATTGTACTATGTATTGTTACATGTTCTCAATCAATATAATATACAGATAGTTGAGGGGTTTTCAGCTGTATGATTTCCCCAGTACATACTGTGTTGATATGTGTGATTGATGCTTCAATGTGCGCATGCGATTGTTTCTTTAATACTGCAAATTGATGATCAACGTAGAGGAGGTTATGTATTATGCATGATTATGCAAATGGTGTATAATCAGGATAATCTTTGCGAATAAGTGTCATATTATTCAAAATTTCTACACTATGTAAGGGTGACCATCTCCTTCGAGACTGAACTGGTATTCCCAGAGTCTTAGAGGTATGGTCTCAAATATGAATCGAACATCCCCATCGACCTCTGGATACCGTGTCGATGTAACACCCTCGACTAGCGATGGTAAGAAGAAGGGAAAATTTAAATTCCTTTGTAGGTTATGTGATGGAGAGCATCTTATTCACCTTTGTCCTCTTATGGATAAAGCTTCCAAAGTTTTGGAAAACCTTACAGCTCCTCAACCCCAACTTCTTGTTAGTTATCAGAGACTTTCTTCTGTCCCTCTCCTAGTTGGTGAAGAGATTGACTTGGATTCATCTCTTGCCCATCCAGCTCTTCCGGAGTGTGAGTCTCTTGTGTCTGTTCCCGACCAACCATTGGTCGAAACGAGTGTCGACTTGGCTCCGCCTTTATTTTTTCACTCTGTTCCCGACGCAAGTAGTGATCATACTTCTCATGTTCTTCTGATCTCCTCAGATTCTCATGAATTGAAGAGTGGCCCTCCTGTCTCAGTTGTTCTGGAGAGTCCTTCTCCTCTTCTTACAAAACATGGGGGAAATCATATGATACCCCCACCAAGTAGTTTCATCGCTTCTTTTGATTGGATTCCATTGACTGCTTTCTGCCTTCCATCTTATTTACCTTTCTAGATCAATACAAGCCTATAATATGGTAGTACATGGTACTATACTAGATGAAGGTGCGTTTGTTAGCATCATGTCTTCTACTACTTGGAAAGCTTTGGGTTCCCCACAGCTTGTGCCTATCACCCAGAATCTGTTGGCTTTCAACGGAGGAACCAATCAGCCCTTAGGGATCCTTCTGAAGTTTCAGATTACTTTGGGAGGAAAGAAAATCTATCGAGACGTGATGGTAGTCCAAGGTGCCTTAGATTTCAATCTTCTCCTTGGACGTGACTATGTTTATGTCATGGGAGCTCTTGTTTCTTCACTTTTCCGTTTGGTTTGTTTTCCACATGAAGGGAGAATAGTGACCATTGATCAATTGATGTTCAATGGTCACCATCTACGTCCTTTGCAACCATCGTCCCTTATTGGTTCATGTCTACAAGCATTGCCTTCCTCGCCGCAGGTCAATTATGTGGCTACCTGTTCCACGTTTGCTGATGATCACACAGATGGTATAGTACACTATGTACTAGGGGCATTGGAACCTGATCTATCATTGGTACTGGTTAACATATATTCCTCCCAGAGCATGGTTCTCGCGTCTAGTGAGGACCTCTTGGGAGCCATGTTATTTCCTGTCTTTAAACAATGTTGGAGCATAGTTCCCTACCTTGCGTCAATCTCATTAAAAAATGAAACAAGGGGTTCGAGCATAGTTCCTTGTCTTGTATCAAGCTCATTAAAAATGAATCAAGGAACCCGAGGATAGTTTGTTCTTGTATCACCCTCATTAAAGAATGAAACATTTGCCTGAGGATAGTTATTTTATTGTGTCAACCTCATTTAAAAATGAAACAATCCCTTTCCCACATCGAGTCATTTGATTAAGATCTCGTAAAATCCCTGTCGAGTCTTTTCTAGATCTCGATGAGTCTTGCTAGGGGAAAATTTTCCTCATCATGAGTTCAGGTTTTCCTTGCCTCCTTTCATGTGCCTTTTTCACCGAGTCTCTACCATTTTTCCATTATCTCAATGGGGTTTCCATCTTATGACTCATAACCCTCTCTCACCCGGGGGGCATGGGGGCATAGACTTTTATGATTTTTATTCTATTATTTGGCCGAGTCGATGCTTACACGTCATGTCAATGGTGGAAATCCAGTGTAGTTTGGTTTGGTGTGTTTTTTCAAGCAAATTTCCTGCTTATAATGTCTTCACATGCTTTGTAGATGTCTGTGACTCCTTACGTCAGTTTCATTGATGGTGCTTGCAGTAGTACCCAAAATCTATCATCTGCGACATGGGATATTTATGCCCCTCATGGTGAGTTGATTTATATTCAAGGTATTTGTTTGGATCAAACAACTAATAACATTGTTGAATATAGCGTAGTTATCGAACTCTTGTTAGAGGCCATTGCTCTTGAAATTCGAGAAATGGTTGTTAACTTTGATTCACAACTTGTTGTCCTTCAGCTCAATGGACAATATTCTGTCAGAAACCCTTAGATATTTAGAATGTATTTGTGTATTCGTCTATTGGAAAGAAGTTTTGATTATATCACATATCGTCACATTCCTAGGCATATGAATACACTAACAGATGCATTGTCTAATTATGTTTTAGACAGACATTTATGCAATATGTGAAAAAACATTGTACCATAATAAACAAGAAATATAACATATACACATACATATACATATACATATATATGTCGATAATGTTTGAGTGTGATACATCAACATCCAAAAAATAATATATGTGTTCTGAATACATCCATGGCTCGTAGGCCTAAAAAACTGTAAATGCTAAACTATGGAATATTCTACGTGGTGATCATGATAACATGTTATTGCTATACTACACGAGTTAATAATCGTTGAATCTAATCTAACACCCCCACTGTGTGCCTCTGATAACGACGAGGAATATCCTCGATCCGTGAATACTCTAGGATTCCTTTGGTCAGGCCCTCTAGATTTCGGGCAATCTCTTCTTCGTTGTCCACTCCTTCTTGATAAGGAGTGACCTCGAACTGTCGAGCCACACATCTAGATATAGGGGACATCCCTATTGGACTTTTTGGTCCAACATCTGCAATTACACAATCAATATGTCATGGAGTTCCCTACCTTGCATTTGGATAGTTGGCGTTTCATGTTCACTTTCATAGATTCCACCCAATTAAAGATAGGGGGTGCCATGCAGTCTACAACATAAAGGAAATTATATTTGTTACATAACATTTTGTCACTATCATTGTACTCTGCATTTCTCTATCTTGGAGGACCTCTACATTGACCCTAATGTGTCTCCTTGCAATGAATAACATGTCCCTACATCCCTCTTCATCTCCAGAACATTTCCCTGTTACATCATTTCCCAAGAATATCAAGCTCAGTTTTCAAGGCCTACACTAGCCCTTAGTTTGTTCCCTGCACCGATTTGTAGAGTCTAACACTGGGCCTTGCGCCGAATGACGTTGGTTAGCCATTCATGACCCGCGCTGACCCTGGTTTGGCATGTTTCTTAAAATGGAGGCAAAGCTTCCAGGTCTAGAAGTTTCGTGAACATAAATCTGGTAAATGGTTGAGCAAGATAGAGCCAAGAGAGATTGTTTGGGCTTCTTTCACCTATTAAAATGTAAGAAACCAAAAGGGATAAGAACTCTCCCACCATAAGAGGATCAATTTCCCCTCTATTAAAGCTATATAAACTCCTCATTTTAAAACCTTAGCTAGCTAATGAAAGGGCTGCAATAATATGAAAATCTTGATAGCCACTTTGAGAACTTTAGCCTTCTAGTTTGTGTGTGAAGTGAGACTAATATCATAGTGTTTGGTTTGGATCAAAGGGAAAGAGGCCTTGAACTTCTATTGTTTTGAGGGTGAATCATGAGATGCTTATAGTGGTGTTGGAACCCGGACATGCCAAAAGGAACCTGCAACGTCAAAGCTCTGATTGTATTTCTCTTTGAAGTTTATATTAATAAAAATAATGGTTTATTTCCTATATCACATGTAATATTACATTTGATAGCTTAGAGCTCCTCGACATTTTAAGTAGATTGAATTCGATTTTACGCTACTACGTTTGTTGTTGTTTCTTGCATGTTTGTTTCAAGTATTTGAACGAAAGGAACAAAAGGAAGCTTGAGAATGGAAGCAAGATCACCATCAAGTGGATTAAAGTTATAAGAGCTAGGCCCTCTTATAACGCTAATCCACTTGATGGTGATCTTGATTCCTTGCTCCAGCTTCCTTTTGTTCCTTTCGTTCAAATACCTGAAACAAACAAGCAAGAAAAAACAAAAAACATGATAGCATAAAATCGAATTCAATCTACTTAAAAGTTCAAGGCGTTCTAAGCTATCAAATGTAATATTACACACGATATAGGAAATAAAACATTAGTTGTATTAATATAAACTTCAAAGAGAAATACAACCAGAGCCTTGACGTTGCAGGTTCCCTTTGGCATGTCCGGGTTCCAGCACCACTATAAGCATCTCATGATTCACCCTCAAAACAATAGAAGTTCAAGTCCTCTTTCCCTTTGCTCAAAACCAAACACTATAATCTTATTCTCCTTTCGCACACAAAGTAGAAGGCTAAAGTTCTAAAAATGGCTATCAAGGTTTTCAGATTATTTAAGCTCTTTCATTAGCTAGCTGAGGTTGTAAAATGAGGAGTTTATATAGCTTTGATAGAGGGGAAATGATCCTCTCTTGGGCTAGAGGGATCGTCTCTATCCGAAGAGAGGATCTCCTACTCCACATGGCCACCCACCTATTCCACCTAGACCCCCCTGTCAGTTTCATATGTTTCCTTGTTCATTTCAACATTTACTATTTTAGCAGTTTTTCATGTCTTGAACTTCTAGAGCAGTTTTGACCCCCTAAACAACATTTTTTGGGGTCTGCAATAGGCCCACAAATAATGCTTGGGGCCTGTAGTACTTGGCGAGACCTTTCCAACAAGGTATTGTATGCGCCAAACGAAGATAATATGACCAAGTTATGACCCCGGGAAGTTGGTTGCCCAACTAACTCTAACAAGACCCACAAACTCTTGGTGTTACATCTCCTGGGGTTAGGGTTTTATTTGTTTAGGGTTTTCTCATGTTTTGCAATAATAAATAGGCCCTTGAGCCTCATTGTAACACAATTCAAAGGCATGTAGCTGCCACATATCTTCTCGGAAATAAGCTACCATCGTCTGAGCTATCTTATTTCCATTCTGTTTGTAAGCATAGTTTAGTATTTTTCTATTAATGAAATGAAGTGTTTTTCTGCTACATCTCTATGATTATGATTGTATTTGTAAGTTTTTGTGTTCCTATTTAAGTTCAGATCACGTGAGGAAGAATGAGGGTGTAATTCAACTAGCTCAAGAGGGCTCATCAAAGGACACTCCCATTATGATCCACATTTCAAGAAGAGTTATTGCTAGGAATGTCTAACCTCAGCTGTAGGTTCTGTTGTAGCAGCTACAACCACCCTCCAACATTTTGGCCTGCACCAATTTCGGGGCCTCCCTTGAAGATTTTCACTTGATGACCACACACACTCAGGTTCACTCCACGAGCTCATGTGAGTCTTTACATTCGCCTTGCTTTTTCATTGCATCCAAGTCTCTGCATGCTGATGTCCAAGTCATGCTTGTGACCATGTTTTGGTTATGCTCAAAGTCTTTGCTTTTTATGTGTTTGATATGTTCGCCATTAAAGCATCTATTGCATTCACACACGGAGTCACATTCACTGTCGTGTAAGAGTCGTCTCAATCATGAACGATCAATCACGAGTGTCGCGCTTGTCACTTGCACTGTGGGTCAGCCATGTTGAACATGTGTGTCTGGATGGTTTGGTCGTTTCATTGTCAAGTCATGGAAGTGTGTGTTTGTATGATCACCTATGCATCTTTCGACTGTTCACACACTTAGTCATTTTTGTTGAAGTTCTGATGACAAGACTCCTCACTAACAGCTGGACCACCACCCCACCTTCGACTCGATCAACTATCAACCAGAGCAACGCAGAGGCACCAAGCTACACTACCCGCAAGCAATCTTAATCGACTCTCATGCTGGCCTCCCAAACAATCAGAACCGATAGTCACCCCGGGATTGACTGCCCTCAAAATTTTCACAAAGGCCATTGACCTCACTCGTTCAATTGACTGAGGAAATTGGGCAGACAAGTTGGACAGACACCAAGTGCCAGCCTTTGTCACCTTCAAAAGATAGTGCAGTTTTCCCAGTCAGTCATACAGACAATCGACCGATTGTTCATCTCAGAAATTGCATAGTACTCATGAGTAGGGCTTCCACTGCCCATCAGTTATCTCAGTTCAGAAATTGCACAGAGATGATCAACAAGCTGGCCCCCGACCTCAGTGCAGTTTTCCAATCGAGCAGCTCCTAGCAGCAGACTGCTTCTTCCCTCCAGGAAATGCACAATTTTTGCTACTAGTGACTGAGAAACCAACTGCTAATTCCCTCTGGATCCGGCGCCGACCGAGGGTGAATTTATTTGCCAAAAGTCCCTTAAAAACAAAAAAAAAGATGGTTAAATGCATGAAAAAACAGGCATCAATACAAAGAGTAGGGCCTCAACTCTTACCTGCAACAGACGGTTCGTCGATTAGCCTCCTGGATCTGCCGTAATCCGCTCTTAAAGGTTTAGGGTACAAGTGGGTAAAAATTGCTCCTAATGAGGTGAAAGAGGTAAATGGTAAGAAATGTTTTACTTTTTCCCTTTTTATAAAATTTCATCATGTTTTTGGGTTTTAAAAACCTTTTTTTCGCCATTTTACCTTAGAAACGGATAATATGTTTGCTTCTTGTGCAGCGATAGGTGATGGTTTAACGATGGTGATACAAAACTGAAGTCGTATTTAAGCTCTTTTCCCGACTCATAAAAAACTAAAATGAAAATATTGTCGAGTATTTTTCCCTTTTTGACTCATTAAAGAAAATAAAAATGGGGATTCCACTTTAGGCCCTTTTCCGACTCTCAAAACACAAAAATATTGTCAAGTTCTTGTCGTTTTGACCTCGTAAATGGTTTCGAAATTTCGTTTACCCACTATACATTTACCCCTTTTTCGGGCTGGGATAAACTATTTACGAAAAAGGTACTCCTTGGTGTTGTGCTATTCAAAAACCCCCCATTTGTTAATAGTAGTAGTCAATATTACATTAATAAATGGGGACCCTTTAAAAAAATCCTTCCAAAAATAAACTTAGCATTTAGGCATTTTTCCTATTTAATTTTGGAATAAAACAAGATATCAATCAAACCCCTTTTCAAAAGAACTTTTATATGCCTGCCTTTCCCGCATATCGCACGATTAAGCTTGATTGAAAGCCTTGCTAACCCACCAAATCTAGTGAAAAGCAATCAAATAAGGACGTTGTGCTAAAATGCTTTGAAACTACTAATTTTCTTACATAAACTAGGTCCTTAGGTGTTTCTCATCAAAACTAAGTTTAGCATCGCATATCAATATTCATAGAAGGCACGCCTTAATAAGTTACCTAAAAAACAAGTGAAATGCAAAATTGCGATTGCATCATTTCCCTTACCACATCGCATTTCGAGCATTTAAAAGAGCACCGCAAACTTACCATTGGTCGAAATTGTGAAATACGATCAAGACCCAGACCCACTTCCGAGATACATTACAAACAAATGTTTAGGTCCACCGCTTATTAAAAATGCCTTTACATAGAAAACCTAACAAATGAGCTATGTCTTAGAAATAATAACGAGTGGCTTGCATCTCGCATCTCGCAGAAACATAAGAGACGATAAGAAAAGGAAGAAGAAATAATGCGATAATGTGATCTGCGATATTGCTTCGCAAATCACAAAATCGGCATTATCACAATTCAAAGGCTTGCCACCCTAGAATATTTCTTCCCAACTTATGATGAAGACATTTAGGAGCATTAAAAGTAAGAGATAACAAAACATTAGTGGGCAGTTAGTGAAGGTTAATGCCATTTAAGTGTGAAAAGCCATTCAACGTGATATGATATTTTCTTACTTGTGTTTAAATAAAACTCTTTTTTATCACCTTTACAAGTTGTTTGTATTATTTTATTTCACGTTCATTATTATCTCTGTATCTTTGATAACTGCTATTTTTCACTACGTTCAGGAACAATCCACAGAACAAATCTTTGGGAGCAATGGTGAAGAAAGGAAAGGTAGTCACGTTTGAGAAATTAGAAATGACTCCTCTATTTTCAGATACTACATTCAATAGAGATGGAGGAACCTCTATGTGGGAAACCATGTATAATATATTAGAATAAGAGGAACCAAGAATTCTGGAAACACAGATCACAGATGATGGTCGTGATTCCTCAGATGCCTCCATTTTTTGAGATGGCATGCTCATTTTTGCATTGCATAGCTATGCGCCCACAAATAATCCCTTATACAGATATGGTTAAATGGGTTATTGATGAGGCCGATATCTCACACAGAGAATTCAAGACCAGATGCCAAGAGGTTATGGGATCTTTTTCACCAAACCACCTACCACTTATGTACCACCTACTAGAGCCACAAGTCATCTACAAGAAATAGTTCACTGAAAAGTTTTCCAAAGAGAATGAGGACCCAACAAATTGCGCCCAAACCTGGTCAAATAATGAGGGAAAAATAAAAAAGGACAAAAACGGTATGTACTCTATTGCATCTATTTCTCCCCCTCATAGTTTTGCAACGGCCATGCTATGTAGGATATTTGGCAAGCTCGATATCACTAAATTTTCCCTAGAATGGCTGCCATTGATAGATGCAGCCGTAAACACAACTATAATGAATTGGGCCCAAATTTTTCCTGATAATTTAGCAAGAACGATAATGGATTATAAGAGGAAAATAAGCGTCCCTTCAAGGGTTTACCCTCCATTTTTTATGAGTGCATATGTGATGGAAGCAATCTATTTTGGTTCAAAATTTCTTGTCATGGGATGGAAGTAGACTATCAAAGATACACTTCCCATTCATATATATTCCATAAATATATGTGGGAATCACAGTTTCACCCACATTTTTACAAAATTTGCCATGGAGTTATGCTACCTATCCATAAACAGATTTACAATCGAGATGCTCCTAGGTTTTCCAAGGAAGCCGAGGTAGATATCCTCCTAGTGGCTGGATGGTTTGGAGAGGAAACATTCACATATATCAGGGTATTTTGAAGCATTACCTTGACGCATGTCCTCCCACACTATGTTTCAGATAAATTGATGGCCAAAGAGATAGAATATTAAACAACTAGTGAGGGCGGGCTGAGTAAAGGATTAAAGGAAGCAAAAAAGGCCATTTGGCCTACATTCCCTTTCAGTGTGGAGCATTTGCACTACACGATGTGGGGCATGCATTAAAGAAGTAGAGATCATGTTATCTCTACAATTACCTTAATTTACAAGAAGGCAATATGACCCATTTGGTACTACCAAAGACTTTATTACCATGGTAAAAGTGAAGGTATTTAGTCATGAGAAAGATGCATTTGATGACATATTTTTATAGAAAGAGACATTCACAAATGTGAAGCAAATGGCATCACTAATTTTTGACCCAAGAGATCTTGAGGCCTTTAATGAATACATATAAAGGAGACTATTAAAGGTTCCATTGGACCAATTGTGGATTGAACCAATAAGGGAGCCAACTCCCAACGTAAGTTTGGAAGGGAGTTCCAAAGAAAATTCTGAAGTTGATTATGAAGCAGAATCCCAAGAAAATTTTACCAGGGAGTTAGAGCACTCAGAACAACAATCACGGAATGGGAGAAGCAAAAGTAAGGAGTCAGAAAAAGACACGGCCCAATCTACAGAAAAGACAGCTGAGCAAACAGAATCAAAGAAATTTATGAAATATCCCTACCTCATAACAAAAAAGCCATGCAATCTTTCCTTGGTCAAATCAATTTTGTAAAGAGATTTGTTCCAAATTTTTCATGAATCGTATCTCCTTTACAAACCATGATAAAAAAGAACTCTAATTTTAAATGGGGCCAAGATGAACATGAAGCGTTCAACCTGATCAAATAGGCTATTATTAATGCTCCATCTTTAGCAACTCCGAATTTTTCAAAGCCTTTTATTTTATACACATTTGCCTCAGATAGGTCATATGCTACGATACTCACTCAAACGAATCAAGAAAAGGCGGAAGCACCAATTTATTTTTTCAGTTCAAATTTGCAGGGTGCTGAATTAAATTACTCAGATGTGGAGAAACGGGCTTATGCTGTTTTCAAAGCAATCAAATACTTTAGACCTTTTCTACTCAAAACCCATATTAAAATTATAGTACCGTTTCTAGCGGTAAGGAATCTTCTAGTATAAAAGAATGTGGGTGAGAAGAGGGCCAATTGGGTAACTACCTTACAAGAATATGACATAGAAATTAAACCAACAAACATTGTAAGAGGTCAAGGCTTTTGCAAAATACTGGCTGGAGCGTCACAAATTTCTGAAATTCCATCTGTAGAGGTACAAGTGTGCGAGGTAAGCCTAAACGATGAAGAGTAATTATACGCCGATATCATTTATTATCTTAAGAATGGATATGCTCCTTCATACCTCGATCATACTAAGAAAAGAGCTCTAAGGTTGAAAGCCAAACAATATCAGCTCATAAATGACATTCTTTTTAGAATGAATTACGATTCTGTTCTCCTTAGATGTCTTGAGAAATCTGAAGCTGATAAAGTTTTGCAGGAACTCCATGATGGGCCAGCAGGCGGACACTATGCTGGAGATGCTAGTGCACATAAAATCTTGCGCGCAGGGTATTACTGGCCCACATTATTTAAAGACTCGCACAGTTACGTGAGGAAATGTCAAGTCTGCCAAACTACTGCTGGGAGACAAAAGAAGCCATCCTTACCACTACAACCAGTTAACATCGACCAACCTTT
>APFE030298720.1:89678-115009 GCA_000404065.3 Pinus taeda
TGTAGTCAGACAGGTACGGAATACTATACATTGCTTATCAGGTCATTTAAAACATTATCAATCTTTAGTTCAAGATCTGACTAAGCATTTTATAGCATTCAATATTTCATCAATTCCTAGACTCCAGAATGCAAGCGCTGACCTTTTAGTTAACGTAGCTTCTAAGCTCATTCCTTTAGAAGATTTTAGTCCAGATAGATTTTCAATAGAATTAATCTGTAGACCTTCTATTCCTGACAACATCACAAATTGGAGAATATTCAACGACGATCCTGATATCGTAAATTTCCTTACTTCTGAAGGATCCTACTCCAACCAAATAATTGACAAAGATCAACATGACCGATAATTACAACAAGATAGCACTAACAATGCTATACCTAAATCAGTGGTCAAGTTAGAAGACCTGTACGATTTTAAAGATCGGTTTAAAAGGTCTACCAATTCGAAGCTCCAAAGTTCAACTTTGAATTACGAATTAGTAAACTTAGGAACCGATGCCAAACCCCAAAACATAAATCTAGGCCTTGGCCTAGCCCCTGAAGAAAAACTAGCATATATTCGCCTTTTGAGGCAATACAAAAACGTTTTTGCTTGGAACTATGATGAACTCAAAACATACGACACTTCTATCATCCAACATACCATTCCAATGACCGATAATGAAAAACCTATCCAACAAAAATTGAGGAAAATTCATCCCAATTTAAAAAATCAGATAAAAATCGAACTCAATAAGCTGTTGAAAGACAAGATAATCTTTCCCGTCAGGCATTCTAAATGGGTCTCCAATATGGTACATGTTAGGAAGAAAAACGGAGATATTAGAATATGCATTGACTTTCACAACCTTAACAAAGCCTGTCAAAAAGACAACTTTCCCTTACAACCTATGGAGCAGATATTGCAAGCAGTTGCAGGCTCAGAATTAATGTCCTTCTTGGATGGATTTTCAGGATACAATCAAGTTCTGGTACATACTGATGATCAATTGAAAACCACATTCAGAACTAAATGGGGCACATATGCATATCGAAAGATGTTGTTTGGTTTGATTAATGTTGGTGCCACATTCCAAAGAGCCATGGACATTGCATTTAAAGGTTAGTCAATAAATCTGTAGTAATTTATTTGTATGATATAACCGTATACTCCAAGAAACGAAGCGACCATCTCAAAGACTTGAAACATATCTTCCAACGATGTTTAAGGTACGGAATTTCACTTAACCCAAAGAAATCTTTTTTCGCGTTAAGTGAAGGGAAACTTCTAGGATTCATAGTGTCAAAATCTGGAATTCACATCGATTCTGACAGAATCAAAGAAATTTCTGAAATATCCCTACCTCATAACAAAAAAGTCATGAAATCTTTCCTTGGTCAAATCAACTTTGTAAAGAGATTTGTTCCAGATTTTTCACGAATCGTATCCCCTTTACAAACCATGATAAAAAAGAACTCTAATTTTAAATGGGGCCAAGATGAACATGAAGCGTTCAACCTGATCAAACAAGCTATTATTAATGCTCCATTTTTAGCAACTTCGAATTTTTTAGAGCCTTTTATTTTATACACATTTGCCTCAGATAGGTCATATGCTGCGATACTCACTCAAATGAATCAAGAAAACGTGGAAGCACCAATTTCTTTTTTTAGTACAAATTTGCAGGGTGATGAATTAAATTACTCAGATGTGGAGAAACAGGCTTATGCTGTTTTCAAAGCAATCAAATAATTCAGACCTTTTCTACTCAAAACCCATACTAAAATTATAGTACCCTTTCCAGCAGTAAGGAATCTTCTAGTACAAAAGGATGTGGGTGAGAAGAGGGCCAATTGGGTAACTGCCTTACAAGAATATGACATAGAAATTAAACCAACAAACATTGTAAGAGGTCAAGGCTTTTGCAAAATGCTGGCTGGAGCGTCGCAAATTTACGAAATTCTATCTGTAGAGGTACAAATGTGTGAAGTAAGCCTAAACGATGCAGAGTCATTATACGTTGATATCATTTATTATCTTAAGAACGGATATGCTCCTTCACACCTCGATCATACTAAGAAAAGAGCTCTAAGGTTGAAAGCCAAACAATATCAGCTCATAAATTATATTCTATTTAGAATGAATTACGGTTATGTTCTCCTTAGATGTCTTGAGAAATCTGAAGCTGAAAAAGTTTTGCAGGAACTCCACGATGGGCCAGAAGGCGGACACTATGCTGGAGATGCTACTGCACATAAAATCTTGCGCGCAGGGTATTACTGGCCCACGTTATTCAAAGACTCGTACAGTTACGTGAGGAAATGTCAAGTCTGCCAAACTACTGCTGGGAGACAAAAGAAACCATCCTTACCACTACAACTAGTTAACATCGAGCAACCTTTCAGTCAGTGGGGATTGGACATAATAGGTGAGATTGTTCCTCACTCTTCCAAGCAGCATAGATATATCCTTACAGCAACAGATTATTTTACTAAGTGGGTAGAAGCAGTTCCACTCAAGACGGCTAATGCTGAAAATATCATTGAGTTCATAGATCAATTTATAATCACCAGGTTTGGATTTCCTTCCGCTTTAATGTTTGATCATGCATCATACTTTTCTGGAAATGCAATGACTGAATTTGCACTTAAAAGAGGATTCAAACTTAAATATTCGGCCAATTATTATCCACAGGGAAATGGGTTAGCCGAGTCTACAAATAAAAACCTAATCAGGATTATCAAAAGAACAGTAGACCAAAATCATAAAAATTGGCATAAATCCTTAATATACGCTTTATGGGCAGACCAAATAACGAGAAAATATTCCATCGGCACTTCTACCTTTAATTTAGTTTATGGGAGAGAAGTGGTTCTTCCGACTCATTTAGCAATTCCTTCTTTGTATCTAGTTCAATACATTGATGAAGTACCAACTTCCTCATTACATCTAAGACAAATGGAAATAATCAAATTAGAAGAACAACGAGAACAAGCTAAGAAAACACATGCTCATCATCAAACACTAGTAAAATCCTCTTTTGATTCAAATATAATGACCAGAAAAGATTTTCAGGTGGGAGACTTAGTTTTAAAATGGGACAAGGCACATGAAGAAAAGGGGAAACATACAAAATTTCAAAGAATGTGGCTTGGTCCTTTTCAAATTGTAGAAGTCTTAGGTCCATCGACATTTGTGTTACAAGATTTAGCAGGTAAAAGAGACTCTTTGGCTGTCAATGGACAAATTCTTAAGAAATATTTTCCATAGAAGATTATTATTCTATTTTTGTAGAGTAGTAGTTTTTCTTTTTCATAATGAAACCAGTTGTGAATGGTTACATTAGGAATTTACGAAAAAGGCACCAACTCTCTTTCAGATTTTGATTTTTCGCTTGTATAAATAGCAAATCTTTTGGAAAATTGATCTTTATTATTGAAAGATATAGTTAAAGACTCTAACCTAGATATGACACTAGTTTCAACTCCATAAAGCTTTAATGAAAACAACCTTTAGTGAAGAAATTGTTTTATATCAGTGCAATGAAAGGTATCAATAACAAAATAAAGATTCTATGTAGAACAACTACTTCCAAAAACTCTATCATTGCCATCCAGAGCTATTTAAAGGAAACAATGACTTCCTCCCTGCCAAAGGAAATCACAACTTTCAGAGGAACAATCCAAGGATACACTTCATCTTGAAGAATGAGAGGTCTCATCACGAGCCGGCTTATCATAATCACAGATATTATAACTTGCTGACTTTGACGAATACTGCATACCATAACAGGGCAATGACGCAAGATTGTTACAATCAAGAGGTAAGGGGTCTCATCATGAGCCAGCTTGTTCAGCAAAGTTATAAATTGAGTGAATGGCTGTGTCATAAATTGGCTATCAAACCAAGACATTGTTCTTTAAGAATAAAAAGAAAATCAAAGCAATAAGTGTGGATGTGGATTCTTCTTTAAAAATTGTAGGTTTCTTTAAGTAGGATACAAGATCATTGCTGGGTAACAGGTAACCCTATCGAGGCTATAAATGCCTGCTGGCAGCAGAGGCTCTACCTGCGATAAATGAGCATATTTAAAACTGGTTTACAGAGAAGAATTTGTTTTATTTTTACAAACCAAGTAATCGCTGATCTAAGCATAAGGACTAACTTGAGGAAGCAAATAATCAAAGTTGAAAATAGCTGAAACAAAAGGTCATTGACAGGTTAGAGCATAATGTACTTTATCTTTCCATAATAAAGTTTAATTTTCTGAAAAATTTTCTGTTTTGGAAGCTGAAAAAATTCAATAGAAACACGAAGATAACTGGTTCTTCCAAGTGAATCGCCAATTGTTGTGGCCACCAAAACCCTCCCTCCTTATGAAGTGTTATTGCTAATACTAAATAAGTGGAGACCCTCAGTAAAAATCTAAAAAATCAATTAGTGTTATATTTTCTTTTTAGATAAAACTTACAACATCTTGGACTTAGGAAAATACCTTGAAGAATCTAGAAAAAAACCTAAGTTTCATAATGAGGAAAGTAAAATTCACTCCTTAAGAGATATCGCATCGCGCAAAGAATGATAGAGTAGCTTCTAATGAGTTAAAATGATAAAAAACGCGAGATTGCGACGCGAAACTTCATCGCATCGCATGCATTAAAGAAACACTTACATTTGAAAAACTCTAAAAATCGTCGATATGCGATATCGCATATCGCGCATCGCAAAAATCACATGAGTAACGCATAAGGCTTATAACGATTTGCGATATTGCAATACTTCGATACCGTGATACTGTAAAGTTGCGATACTGCGATACTGCAAAGTTGCGATGTTGCGATATTGCGATACTGCGACCTTGTGATAGAACAACACGATGAAATTGCGATAATGCGATACAACGATCTGCGATATTGCAAAGCAAAATCGCAGGACCTCTCCATTGCAGTTGGTTCTGGCTCATTATTCGAGAAAACTTTTTCTAAGTCAAGAACTGGTCATGCATTTTAATGCGGTTTAATGAGTTGTTTCCAGTTGTTAATGAGGTATGGTGTTTTGTTTTTCGAAGAACTAGTTCACGTAAGGTGGCATGTTTTGCATATCTGCGGAATTTAAAGTTTTCCTGTCATTATTTTTTATCATTAATTCCACCTCAATGTAAACTGCAGGAAAGAAGGACGAAGCGTTATACAGGGCAATATGCAGAAAACTATGAGGAGGAAAGGCAACACTCCAATGTCCATTTCGGAAGGCACACCTAATCCACTTAAGGAAGAAAAAGAGTCGTAGAACTCTTCTGAGGCATCCATCACAAATATCTCATATACAGCCATGGTTGAATGGGTACTGAACGATGCTGATACTAGAAATAGATAGTTTAATGCTCAGGGTCAAGAGCTCACGGATCACTATTTTTACAAATATTAAGCTTTATACCAAATGAGAGAAAAAGGCGCAAGAGGCGAAAAACGCATCTGGGAAGCCCGGATCAAGAAATAGAGGCAGTTTCTGATAGCGCTAATCACGCATCGCTAAGAAAACTTGCTCGAAAAGGAAGGCTCCTAGTTACTCAGTCACCTGCAAGCCCCGAAAATTGCAAGAAAGCAGCAATAGAAACAAACTGGAAACAGAAGACTGAAGGAAAAAAAAAAGCAGTCCAAGGGTTAAAAAATTTGAAAGGGATTTTTACCAGGTATACATGGTAATGTCACATAGTCATTGGATGACTCTCAAGTATATCATCAATTTTACTGAGAAGATAATGCCAGCTCTTGTCGATTCTGTTTGCTTAACTCAACCAAAGATGGAAGACAGTCAGCCGACTCCACTCAGAAAAATATTGAATGCTTGCGACGTTAAGGAGCAAATTTAGAAATAGTTAGATAGTAGATTTAATTTTAGAAATAGTTTTGCTTAGAAAGAGGATGATCATTTAAACCGAATCCTCAATTTCTGTAAATAAGTTATTTAGTTAGTAGTATTTAAATCCTTCTCATACATTTAGAGAAGGGTCCATAAATTTATCAAAAACTTGTCCTCAAAACATGAACTTTTGCACCCTCAGAGGAGGTTTTGGTGAATGAATGGAACAGGTTTTATTTGATATTTTCATTTGATATCTGCTACTGATGTTGCACTTCTGTACTCTTAGTAGATGTTAAATCAAGGAGAGATAAATCAATCATTGCTTGAAGCTCATGAGTAGGACTAGTTATAAATGGTACTTTTATCTCTTAACCATTTCTGCTTATGCGTTAAAGTGATATTCAATTTTTAGTTGTTTATATATTACAGCATGGATGTCTGAGTTATCATTTGGCACTTTCGTACGGTGATAACTACTTGTTTATGTTTAGTGTATGAATAGCTCATTTATGCGATAAGTTTTCACAACTGTTTCGTCTAACTTCTTATACGAAGTAGTTCATCCTTATTGAATTCTTTTCTTATAATAGCTGAATGATCTTTATTACTAGTTATTGTTTGAAATCTTTTTAGATCGCATAGAATAAATATCACACCCCTGGTTAGCATAAATTTTGATGTTTTTCTGTTTATTAGAATACAATAGCATAGCATTAGATTAGAATTAGGATAGAAGTATTCCATTTAGAACAGAAATACCCATCTCTCTCACACACACACACTGAATTGGGGAACTAGTCCCATATCCCCAGTCGGACCCGCTATACCAAATGGATAAGGAGCTGCCAACCAAGGTCCGGACCGGGCGGGTATCCCCCTTGTTGTTGACCCGATTTTCGGGGCCTTCAACACACTCCTACCTTCGAAATTGTTTTGAGGATTGAGGAGATTCCTCCTCTAGATGTATTCTATAACCTTTCCCACAAAGCCGTTGTTAAAAGACAAAGGAAGGAGAGTAAGTTGGATGCTACAACTGCTACTACTCCTGATAATGAACCGATGGATATTGTCTGGAAAGACTCACCCATCAAACCATCCGAGAACCTTACTAGACTGTCACAGTTTGAAGGAGCCTATGCTACAACGACTATCAATAAAGAAATAGAGGTGAAAATGTTGCTCAAGGAAAGGGAAAATAATTTTTTTTTGTTAGAACAACAATTACAACAAGAAAAATCTAACCAGCAAGCAGAATCGTAGTTAGCTAAGCTCCAACAAGAATTCGAGCAGATGCAAATAAAACATCAAGCCAACATATCATAAAAGGAAGCACAGATACAAGGAATAATTGATCTGCATAAATATGATCCAAAAATTAATCAATTTATTACTGAAGCGCTTGGCCTTAAATCTGAGTTGATGCACCAAAAGGAACTATTATACCAGAAGATCTTGCAATGGAATTCCTATTGCGAGACAAGTGACAAATTGACGAGTCAAGTCATTGAGATGAGACTCGAATATGATGAAATATGGAAAAGAGTTTCCGACTTCATTACTTGGTAGAATTCAGAAGATGGGAGAAAGGTTGACTTGCCTAAACTGGAGGAATCACACAAGGAAATTTTATTTAGAGACTGGGATTCTTGGCTTATATAGGCAGAAAAGTCAACAACAGACACAGTAACAACAGAAAACAATGTTATCGAGAACATAAATGAAAATTTACATAGTGCCAACCTGGTGGCAGAGTCCATTCCAGGTTTTCTTCCAAATGTTAAACAACTCGAACAACAGTGGAGGCAGGCAATAGAGGAAAAACGAGAAGTAGTTAGGCAAACGACCAGGTTAAATTGGGAAGCATACTGGTGACATTTAGTTAAACCTCACAACCAGCGGGTGACCCTGTGATGCCTAACCACTTCCACGAAGAAAATGGTGCCAGCACAGACCGACGCCGTGTTCACTAGGGAGTGGAAATCTGAAATCAACCGATTGACACAGCTCAGGCTCATGACAGACATCTGCAATCTCAAAGATCAAATGCAAAAGAGTTAGTCACCATGTTCATTTCTATTTTTATTTTATTTCGCATAATTTGAGGAAGGTTGTTTAAACCTCCTCAACTATTTTTTTAATAATCTATTTTTAGTTTTATAGTTTAGTATTTAAACCGCTCTCATGCATTTAGAGAGCGGTGCAAAATTTTTATCAGAAATAATCTTCAAAACATGCACTTTTGTCCCTTTGAGGAAGTTTTGGTGAAATGAATGGAACAAGATTTATTTTCATCTTATCTGGCATAGTGTACTGAAATTGCACTTTTGTACTCTTAGATGGTGTTGGATTGATTGGAAGTAGATCAATATTACTGAAACACATGAGCATGACTTATTACAAATGGTACTTTTATCGCGTAATTCTGTATTAAGCAATAAATTCTCTTCAAGTTGTTTATGTATGAAAGTTTGAATCTTGGTTAGCATTATTGCACTTTTGTATGGTGATGGCCTAAATTTTATGCTGAATACATGAATAATTTCTGATGCGATATACCTTTCACAATCATTTCGGCTAACTATTTATCCAAAATGATTATTGTTAAAATGATTTCATTTCTTATTGCAGTTGAATGATCTTTATTACCAATTGCTTTAAGACATTTTTGTAGATCACGTACTTCAGATTTATTCCCAGGTATAGTCATAACTAGATAGTGTTTAAATTAGGATATATACATGTGATTATTAGTTTAGATTAGATTACTTTTAGCTTAAACATCACTCCAAAATATCACATATCACCCCATCAAAACTATCATAAATTATATTGGGAAATTGGTCCCATTATCCCCAGTTGGAGTCGCTACACCAAATGGAAAAGGAAATTCCAACCGAGGTCCGAGCTAGGTGGTTTTCCCCCATGTTGTAAGCAACGATTTTTGAGACTTCAACACTTGGCTGACATGGTCAAGAGGTTTTTTTGAGTATTTTTTTCTACCTTTTCAGGCTCGAGATACAACTTTACGAAAAGGAACCCTTTGGATTTTTATTTTTCATGTCGTCTTCAAACTCTCTAAACATGAAAAGATACCGAGTTTTCCCTTTATCGAACTCGTTAAAACTTTAACGACATTGGATTCGTCACCATGACAGACACGTGCTTCTCCTTCTTAGGGCTCGTTATTCTTACTAGGTTGGATCCATCCAAAGTATGGACTTACATTACAAGCATATGATATCTCCTTCAAGCTTGTGATAAAAATAATTAGGGTACTTGCCAGAAATGGTGGGGGAAAATAGGAAATTTTTACTAGTTGTGTTGGCATCTTGTCACTCTTTAACATGACACTCTTCTACTTTGTGTCGGGTTGGGATATCCCCACTTCATCCTTGACCTTCCTGGGTTTGGGTCTTCACTTTTTTCCTTTCCATTCGATCTCTTCCACGTCATCATGACCTTTGATCCTATGGATCCAAAAGCTGCAAAATCCAGAGTTGTTTCATCGATATGTTCAATAGTTAATCCATCTACAGTCTACACTCATAACTGATTCTATGTATCATTCATAATCATTTCATCCCTTGTCTCATGTCGCTGATGTGGGATACATCATGGCCCTCCTTTGATAAGGTCACTTCCTGTCGACTTCAGCCCATTATCCGGGAAGTTGGCCAAGAGACTCCCTTCCAATACCTTAGAGATTGCATGCCCTAATGGCAAGTTATTCACACTCGACAACAAGTTATCATAATTGGCTTTCGATTGAGTGACTTCATGGGTGTTCGACTTCACTTCCTTATTCACACTCCGTGAATTTTTCTACTGGTACCTTGAGAGCCATGTTCATTATTGGTGGTTTCTCTCGCGCTTGTTAACAATTCACATCATTGACTAGTAATCAAGTGATTTTCTAGCATGTTCGACGTCAACACATCTATTCGCATGCTAGAATCTGTACTTTGATTGGGATGTGTTTTAGTGCAAGACCCTAGGCTCAGATTACACAAGTCCAAGTGTAGAGCAATGTGACATGATCATGCTTGCATACATGTCTCTTTCAGATGGATGGCTGTGACCATACCATAAGTCTGTTATATGTGATCCTTCTCATTATTGGATGGTTGCGACCATACCTTGGGTTTGATATGATCATTATTACTGGATGGTTGCACCCATACCTTGGATCCATTTACATGATCTTCTTCTGGATAGTTGCGTCCATACCACGATTCATGCGTCAGATATTTCAGTGTTGTATGTGTATCTATGCTTGCATGTAGGTTTTTTGATGGAGGTCTTTGGTTCCATGTATCTACTCGCAAAGAATTTTACCCCTCACTCTTGTTCGACCTTCATGCTTTAGGGGGCATCTATTACACAACATTTTGTCACTATCCTTGTACTCCCCGTTCCTCGATCTTGGAGGACCTTTACCTTGACCCTCATATGTCTCCCTACCATGAATAACATGTCCTACATCCCTCTTCATCTGCAAAACATTTCTCTCTTACATCATTTCCCAAGAATATTCCTTCAAGCTCAATTTTCAAGGCCTGCGCTAGCCCTTAGTTTCTACCCTGCACCGATTTGCAGAGTCTAACACTGGGCATAGTACTGAATGGTGTCGGTCATCCATTCATGACCCCAACCGACCCTGTTTTGGCATGTTTTTAAAAATGGAGGCAAAGCTTCTAGGTCTAGAAGCTTCGTGAACAGAAGTTTGGTAAATGGTTGAGAAAGATAGAGCCGAGAGAGATTGTTTGGGCTCCTTTCCCTTATTAAAATGGAACAAACCAAAATGGATAAGGCCTCTTGTTTGGTCAATTAGTGTGTCCTAAATTGCTACTTTAATTGTCAATCCAGGATTTGTAAGCTGATGAAGTGTGGCGCACTATATGTGCAAGACAACCTATTTCTTACTTTTTGTTGTTTTTGATTTTTATTTTGTTTTGGGGGTTTTTATCTTTGTTTGTCTCCTAATGTGGAAATTCTATCCCTAAGTTTTAAGAATACTCTAGAAGGCAAATATGGATGTAAATTTTAAGGCAATTATGTCCTCTATAATGATTTCCAAAACTTTAACACTTCAGAGGGTCTTAGAGCATACTAATGATGAAATTAATACTTGAACAAAAATTGAAATATGCTGCTACTCAAGTCAAACAAATAATGAACTATTGATCGTGAAACCATTATCTCTGCTGCTATTTAAATACATAAAAATGAACTAAGCTACTGCACTCAATCAAATAAAAAATTGCAATCTAAAAAAGTAAAATCAATTCACATCATTCATAGTTTGATACCTCGCTAGGTAGTCTAAGCTATGGCTTTCGGAGATAACATCAATGATATGAGCAAGTTGATGTCTAATTGCATAAAAGTAAAACTAAAATGAAATCACATCATTCATAGTCTGATACCTCGCCAGGTAGTCTAAACTATGGCTTTTAGAGATAACGTCAATGATATGAGCAAGTTGATGTCTAATTGCAGAAAAGTAAAACTAAAATCAAATCACATCATTCATAGTCTGATACCTCGCCAGGTAGTCTAAGCTATGGCTTTTGGAGATAACATTAATGACATGAGCAATCTGATAGCTAAACTAACTACTAAAGCAAGTGAACAATCCTAGAATCAAAGCATAATTGGAATTAAAAAAAACTAAGAAAAGCAGAGTCAGTAGAGAGGCTAATTCCATGTCACTAGTTATTGCAAAAACTATATGAAAATGCTCAGGCCTACTCTATCCTAAAACGCACACACACTGATCAGTGTTATTAACAATATACAGAGTTGAAAAATCATGTACAGAAATGAAATGCTAATACCATGACAATTGAAATATACACAGGTGGATAACTTATGAAATATGTGCAAATGAAATGAGGAAACAATGCATAAAACTTTACAACAATAAGAAAACGAAACCTCAGTGTGCAGGGGCCCTCTGCACAGCCTCGGTCAACAGGCTATCAGTCAAGAATTATGCTCACACAATCATGTAGAAACAGAGTCTTCTTTTATATTTCAAAACAACGTTACCACAGTGGGACTAGTGTCACAGCACAACAACTTTAACAACAAAATTACATTCATAAAAAGAAAAACTCTATGCATATAGAAACACGTTATTTATAAAAAAAACTTCATAACTGTTTTCCTATGAAACTACGTCAATAGAAGACACGTAAAAGACAACATCCATGGATTTAGCATGATGGTTGCTGAGATTATTAAATCTATCAAAAAAGAATGTTGGATTCACATCGTGGGGTAGCCTATAGGTGTCACCATGACCCCAGGGATCTAGAAATGGCCACGAATCGTTCACGTGGTTGAAAACAGAGTCCAACTATCGTAGGACCCCTTCGTTAGACCATACTTTGACCACTGTTGACCACGACTTTCCTTAATGAATCCGGCTAGACCAATAGGACCTAATCCATGTCCAGGTCATTTCTAACTTGTCCACGTGTCTGGTTTTGCCGAATGACACCTGCAACCTAGAGTTTAACAAAAAAAACTACGAAAAGTTGAACCAACTGCGGAAAGTGGCTGCATTCCAAAGCTCATAAGCAAAATCTAATTCAAACAGAAAACAAAAAACATAGTTACAAAACCACTTTAAATGCTCTTTTAGAATCAATATGCAATGATGTTGATAGCTTATGAGGTCCAGGTGGGTGGAATAAGTTGAGGAAAATGTGTAGGTGATATGTAGTTTCAGGGCTCAACACCTCTTCCACCATAAGAGGATCCATTTCCCCTCTATCAAAGCTATATAAACTCCTCATTTTACAACCTCAGCTAGCTAATGAAAGGGTTGAAATAATCTAAAAATCTTGATATCCATTTTGAGAACCTTAGCCTTCTAGTTTGTGTGTGAAGGGAGACTAAGCTCATAGTGTTTGGTTTGGATCAAAGCGAAAGAGGCTTTGAACTTCTATTGTTTTGAGGGTGAATCACGAGATGCTTATAGTGGTGTTGGAACCCAGACATGCCAAAGGGAACCTGCAACATCAAGGCTTCGGTTGCATTTATCTTTGAACTTTATATTAATACAAATAATGGTTTATTTCCTATATCATGTGTAATATTACATTTGATAGCTTAGAACTCCTTGACCTTTTAAGTAGATTGAATTTGATTTTATGCTATCATGTTTGTTTTTGTTTCATGCATGTTTGTTTCAGGTATTTGAACAAAAGGAACAAAAGGAAGCTTGAGCAAGGAAGCATGATCACCATCAAGTGGATTAACATTATAAGAGGTAGGCCCTCTTATAACCCTAATCCACTTGATGTTGATCTTGATTCCTTGCTCTAGCTTCCTTTTGTTCCTTTCATTCAAATACTTGAAACAAACATGCAAGAAAAAACAACAAATGTGATAAGATAAATTTGAATTCAATCTACTTAAAACTTCAAGGAGTTCTAAGCTATCAAATTTAATATTACACACGATATAGGAAATAAACCATTAGTTGTATTAATATAAACTTCAAATAGAAATACAACCGGAGCCTTGACATTGCAGGTTCCCTTTGGCATGTCTGGGTTCCAACACCACTATAAGCATCTCATGATTCACCCTCAAAACAATAGAAGATCAAGTCCTCTTTCCCTTTGCTCCAAACCAAACACTATTCGCTTATTCTCCCTTCACACAGACTAGAAGGCTAAAGTTCTGAAAATGGCTAAGATTTTCAGATTATTTTAGCCCTTTCATTAGCTAGCTAAGGTTGTAAAATGAGGATTTTATATAGCTTTGATAGAGGGGAAATGATCCTCTCTTGCGTTAGAGTGATCATCTTTGTTCACAAAGAGGATACTCCTACTCCACATGTCCACCCACCTATTCCACCTAGACCCCCCTGCCAGTTTCATCTGTTTCCTTGTTCATTTCAACATTTACTATTTTTAGCAGTTTTTCCGGTCCTGAACTTCTGGAGTAGTTTTGACCCCCTAAACGACATATTTTTGGGGTCCGCAATAGGCCCATAGCCATAGGAATGGGTCTGCAGTGAAACTTGCAATACTTGGTGAGACCTTTCCAACAAGGCATTGTATGAGCCAAATGAAGATAATATGACCAAGTTACGACCGCGGGAAGTTGGCTGCCCAACTAACCCTAATGGGACCCACAAACTCTTGGTGTTACATCTCTTGGGGTTAGGGATTTATTTGTTTAAGGTTTTCTCATGTTTTCCCATAATAAATAGTCCCTTGAGCCTCATTGTAACACAGTTCAAAGGCATGTAGTTACCACATATCTTCTTGGAGATAAGCTACCATCGCCTGCGCTATCTTATTTCCATTGTGTTTGTAAGCATAGTTTAGTATTTTTTCTATTAATGAAATGAAGTGTTTTTCTGTTGCATCTCTATGACTATGATTATATCTATAAGTTGTTGTGTTCTTATTTATGTTCAGATCACGCGAGGAAGAATGAGGGTGTAATTCAACTAGCTTAAGAGGGCTCATCAAAGGACACTCCCATTATGATCCACATTGCAAGAAGAGTTATTGCTAGGAATGTCCAATCTCAACTGTAGGTTATGTTGTTGCTGCTACAACCACCCTCAAAAATTTTGGCCTGCACCAATTTCAGAGCCTCCCTTGAAGAGTTTCACTTGATGACCACACACACTCAAGTTCACTCCGTGAGCTTGTGTGAGTCTTTACATTTTCCTTGCTTTTTCATTGCATCCAAGTCTCTGCATGCTGATGTCCAAGTCATGCTTGCGACCATGTCCTAGTTATGCTCAAAGTCTTTGCTTTGTATGTGTTTGATGTGTTTTCCATTAAAACATCTATCGCACTCACGCACAGAGTCACATTCACTGTTGTGTAAGAGTCGTCTCAATCATGAACGATCAATCACGAGTGTCTCGCTTTTCGCTTGCACCGTCGGTCAGTCATGTTGAACATGTGTGTCTGGATGGTTTGGTCTTTTCGTTGTCAAGTCATGCGAGTATGTGTTCGTATGATCACCTATGCATCTTTCGACTGTTCACACACTTAGTCATTTTTGTTGAAGTTTTGATGATGATACTCCTCACTGACAGCTGGACCATTACCCTGCCTTCGACTCAATTGACTGTCAACCAGAACAATGCAAAAGCACCAAGTTGCGCTGCCCGCAAGCAATCTCAATCGACTCTCATGCTGGCCTCCCAGACAATCGGACCCGACAGTCACCCCGGGATTGACTCCCCTCAAAATTTTCACAGAGGCCATCGACCTCACCCGTTCAACTGATTAAGGAAATTGGGAAAACTGGTCAGATAGACACCAAGTGCCCATCTCTATCTCCTTCCGAACATAGTGTAGTTCTCCCAGTTAGTCATACGGACAATCGAATGATTGTTCATCTCAAAAATTGTGCAGTACTCATGAGGAGGCCTTCCACTGCCCATTAATTATCTCAGCTCAAAAATTGCGTAGAGATGATCAGCAGGTCGGCCTCTCATCCTTAGCACAGTTTTCCCATCCAGCAGCTCCTAGCAATAGACTGCTTGTTCCCTTTAGGAATTATGCAATTTAAGATCTTACCTACAACAGACGGTTCGTCGATAGGCCTCCTGGATTTTCCGCGATCCGCTCCTGAAGATTTAGGGTACAAGTGGGTAAAAATTGCTCCAAATGAGGTAAAAGAGGTAAATGGTAAAAACTGTTTTACTTTTCCCCTTTTAATAAACTTTTCATCATGTTTTAGGGTTTTAAAATCATTTTTTTGCCATTTTACCTTATAAATGGATAATACATTTGCTTCTTTTGTAGTGACAGGTGATGGTTTGTCGATGGTGATGCAAAACTGGAGTCGTATTTAAGCTCTTTTCCTAACTCGTAAAAAACTGAAATGAAAAGATTTTTGAGTATTTTTCCCTTTTTGAATCGTTAAAGAAAATAAAAATGGGGAGTCCGCTTTAAGCCATTTTCTGACTCTCAAAACACGAAAAGATTGCCGAATTCTTGTCATTTTGATCTCGTAAACGGTTTCGAAACGTCGTTTACCCAGTTTACATTTACCCCTTTTTCGGTCTAGTATAAACTATTTACGAAAACGGTACTCCTTGGTGTTGTCCTATTCAAAAACCCCCCATTTGTTAATAGTAGTAGTCAATATTATGTTAATAAATGGGGACACTTTAAAAAAATCCTTCCAAAAATAAACTTAGCCTTTAGGTATTTTGCTATTTAAGTTTGGAATAAAACAAGATATCAATCAAAACCCTTTTCAAAAGAACTAGTAAATGCTTGGCATTCCCGCATACCGCATGATTAAGCATGATTGAAAGCCTTGCTAACCCACCAAATCTAGTGAAAAGCAATCAAAGAAGGTCTTCGTGCTAAAATGCTTTGAAAATACCAAGTTTCTTATATAAACTAGGTCCTTAGGTATTTCTCATCAAAACTAAGTCTCGCATCGCATATCGCTATTCATAAAAGGCACGCCTTAATAAGTTACCTAAAAAAAAGCGAAATGAAAAATTGTGATCGCATCATTTCCCTTACCGTATCACATTTCGAGCATTTAAAAGAGCACCTCAAACTTACCATTGGTCGAAATTGTGAAATATGATCAAGACTTGGACCCACTCTCGAGATACATTACAAAGAAATGTTTAGTTCTGCCGCTTAATAAAAAGGTCTTTACATAGAAAACCTAACAAATGAGCTATGTCTTAGAAATAATAACGAGCGGCTTGCATCTCGCATCTTGCAAAAACACAAGAGACAATAAGAAAATAAAAAAGGAATAATGCGATAATGTGATAATGTGATAATGTGATAATGCGATTTGCGATATTGCTTTGCAAATCGCAAAATCAGCATTATCGCAATTCAAAGGCTTGCCACCCTAGATGCTTTCTTCCCGACTTATGATGCAAACATTTATGAGCATTAAAGCTAAGATATAACGAAACATTAGTGGGCATTTAGTGAAGTTTAATGGAATTTATGTGTGAAAATCCATTCAACGTGATATGATATCTTCTTACTTGTGTTCAAATAAAACTCATTTTTATCACCTTTACAAATTGTCTGTATTATTCCATTTCACGTTAATTATTATCTTTGTATATCCGATAATTGTTGTTTTTCTCCACTTTCAGGAACAATCCAGAGAACAAATCTTTGGGAGTGATGGTGAAGAAAGCCAAGGTAGTCGCTTATGGGAAATCATAAATGACTCCTCTATTTTCGGATACTACGTGCAACAGAGATGGAGGAACCTCTACGTGGGAAACCATGTATAATATATTAGAAGAAGAGGAACCAAGACTTTTGGAAACAAAGATCATAGTTGACGGTCATGATTCCTCATATGCCTCCATTTTTTAGACGGCATGCTCATTTTTGCATCACATAGCTACTTTCCCAAAGATAATCCCTTATATAGATATGGTTAAATGGGTTATTGATGAGGTCGATATCTTAGAAAGAGAATTCAGGGCCAGATGCCAAGAAGTTATGGGATCATTTTCGCAAGACAACCTATGGCTTATGTATCACCTACTAGAGCCACAGGTCATCTACAACAAATAGTTCATTGAGAAGCTTGCCAAAGAGAATGAGGACCCAGCAGATTGCACCCGGACCTGGTCAAATAATGAGGGAAAAATAAAAAAGGACAAAAACATTATGTACTCTACTGCGTCTATTTCTTCCCCTCATAATTTTCCAGCGACCATGCTATGTAGGATATTTGGCAAGCGCGATAGCACTAGATTTTCCCTAGAATGGCTGCCATTGATAGATGTAGTCGTAAACACAACTATAATGAATTGGGCTCAATTTTTTCTGATAATTTAGCAAGAACGATAATCGAGTATAGGAGGAAAATAAGTGTCTTTTCGAGGGTTTACCCTCCATTTTTTTATGAGTGCATATGTGATGGATGCAATCTGTTTTGGTTCAAAATTTTTTGTCATGGGATGGAAATGGACTGTCAAGGATCCACTTCCCATTCATATATATTCCATAAAGACATGTGGGAATCTTAGTTTCACCCACATTTTTACAAAATTTGTCATGGAGTTATGCTGCCTATCCATAAACAGATTTACAAGCGAGATGTTCCTAGGTTTTCCAAGGAAGACGAGGTAGAGATCCTCCTGTTGTGGCCACCAACAACCCCCCTCTTTGTTTGATATTAGAAATAACACGAAGCAAATGGGGACCCTTAATAAAAATTCAAACAAACAGTTTTAGGAACATTTTTGTTTTTGACTCCTTAAAACTTTATCGCGATGAAAGAATGAAACATTTTTTTCTATGAGCATAATAAGACTACGAAGAAGTGATGCGAAATTCATCGCATCACATTCACTATGAAGTGCTCTTAAATGAAAAACTTAAGAAATCTCCGACGGCCGATGTGCGACGTCGCATATCGCAACATCGCGTGAAGTAGCACACAATGACTAATTTCTGCGATCTGCGATACTGCGATGATCCGATATTGCGATGCCGCAATACTATAACGCGATCTGTGATCTGCGATCTGCGATGAACGCGAATTTTCCTCGGCGCAGTATTTAAGGAAAGCTGCCCATTAATCAAAATTAAGCACGCACCTTAAAAAGAAATTAATGATTGTACGCCAAAGTATCCAGGAATGACAACTTTTTGTTTTTCGAAGGGTCAGTTCGCTATGAATGTCATAATTATGCATACATGAGATTTAAAGCTTTCATGTCAATCTTTATTGCCATTACTCTTTTCCTTTGCGTAAACTATAAAACAGGAAATAACATGAAGCAATGTGCAGGAAACATCTAAGGAAAAGGAGAAAGCACCAATGCTCGAAGAACAGAGAATAAATCCCTTCAGAAACGGATGCTGCATACGATGGGACCACAGATTCCAGAGTATCACTCAACAGATGCTGATGTCGATAGGTCATCAAAAGCTCAAAATCAAAGGCGCACAAAAGCAACATGATTACAAAAAACCCTGAAGCTTACACACCATAAAATCCCAGAATGAAGAACGGAGGCAGTTTTCAATCCAGAGAATTGTTCAGAAAGTAAAGTCTTTGACTCGTCCAGTCGTTCGCAAGGACGGAAACCGAAATAGCAAAAGCAGAATCAGTTTGAGGGAAATTTGAGTTATTACCAAGTATACACGCAGTGAATACACCCAGTCAGAGGAAGATCCTCTAAAATATCTTATAGTTTACCAGAAAGTGGTGCCAGCTCTTGTTACTTCTATTTTTATAGCACACACGAAAGGGGAAGGCGACCAACCGACTCTTCCCAGTCGAATGTTGCATGCTTACAACACTAAGGAGCAAATACAGAAATAGTTCAGAGTCAGATTTAATTTTTAGAAATAGTTTTCTTTATCAGAAGGACGGTCATTTGAAAACCGGATCCTAAAATTATGTAATCAAGTTAATTAGCTAGCAGTATTTAAACCCTTCTCAGGCATTTAGAGAAGGGTCCGGAGATTTGTCAAAAACTCGTCCTCAGAACATGCACTTTTGCGCCCTCGGAGGTGATTTTGATGAATGGATGGATCAAGGTTTATTAATATTTGCATTTGATGTCTGCTACTAATGTTGCACTTCTGTACTCTTAGTAGATGTTAGAGCAAGGAGAGATAAATCATTGTTCCTTGAAGCTTATGAGTGGAACCAGTCATAAATGGTACTTTTATCTCTTGACCATTTCTGCTTATATTCTTGAAGTGATTTATAATTTTTAGTTGTTTATATGTTATTGCATGAATGTATGGGTTACCATTTGGCACTTCTGTACGGTGGAGTCATATTGTTTATGTCTGACATATGAATAGCTTATTATGTGATATGCTGTTCACAACTGTTTTGCCTAACTTCTTATGCAAAGTGGTTTATCTTAAATGATTTCTATTCTTATGATAGCTGAATGATCTTTATTACCAATTATTGTTTGAAATATCTTTAGATCGCATAATAGAAGATATATATCCCGGGTTAGCATAGATTAGATGTGTTGTTTCTCTTTAGATTACAATAGCATAGAGTTAGTTTAAGAATCTGAATTAGATTAGCTTTAAAGTACTCTTAGATCAACATTATTCAACTCTACACACACACACACACCCCAGATCGGGAAACTGGTCTTGTTATCCCCAGTTGGACCCGCTATACCAAACGGATAAGGAGCTGCCAACCAAGGTCTGGAACGGGTGGGTATCCCCCTTGTTGTCGACCCGATTTTCGGGGCTTCAACATATTTGACGCTAGAAGGAGGGCCTGAACCTCCGAATGGCACCTAAATCGAAATCTAAATACCATTCTGAGAGTAAATCACCCTCATCAACTCCCCCGTCTTCTCCAGTACGTTTAAATTCAGAGTCAGAAGTCGGTCGAATATTAACCACTGCTACATACCCTAATATTTCAGACCAATCTACCATTGAACCCCCTGAAGTTCAAACTCTTATTCACAAACTCCAGGGATTTTCTATTTTTACACTGGGGTTTGATAAATATCGAAGCAGCGTGACTTCGCAATACAATCCTGCTCATCCCCTGACCAGGTTAAAGAGAGAAAAATTTGACATCCAGCCAGCTGAATTCCCTATTCCCACCAGGAAAAGAGCAAGGAAAACATCACTGCAGTCTGACAGTGAGACTCTTTCATCTACATCATCCATCTCAACCTCCTCACCGCGAAGTCAACCGCCCACATCTTCATTCAAAACCACTCATCCACCTTCCACAACCCCTCTCCCCCAATCGTCTAAGATCATAATATCTTCATCTTCCCATCCTCAAGGATCATCCCCTACACTTGCAATTACTAGTAGCTTAAAAATGGCCCAATCTCCATGGAACAACCCTGCAGCAGTTTTAATGCCTCCACCCCTGAGCCAAATACCGACCCATCCTGAGAAATGGCTATCCAAATTCAACCCAGAAGCAGGCATGCTAGCTAAAGAGAACATTAACAATTTCATGCTTTCTGTCAATCTCAACGGAGTTACCAACGAAGATGCTGTTGTCTGTATTTTTCCCTATACAATGCAAGGAACAACCGAGTCATGGTACTTTTCATTACCCTCCGGGTCTATAACAAGTTGGGACATTTTTCAAAATCAATTCCTCACCAAATTTGGTGATGACAGATCAACGACAACGTTAATCAGTGACTTATCCAATCTTAAAGTTGAAGCTAGAGAACCCATCAAAGATTTCAATTTACGATTCAATAATATCCTCAACAAAATCCCCACTGCTTCCCAACCTAGCGAAGAAGTACGGTGTGAATGGTATATCACAGCCTTACCATCAAACTTTGTAGTCTTCGTAGATAAGGAAAATAAAGCAACTTTAGTTGAAAACCTGACAGAGGCGATAGCAGTAGAGAAACGCGTTATAGCCTTGGAAAAGAGATCTGCGATAGAAGAACGCAAATCTAAAAAGGTCACCTTCAAGGAAGACCCCAAGAAGAAACAAATGAAAGATCCTTTCGATTTAGAAGGGTTGCAGAAGGTATTAAAGACCATGTCCAATGAGATGATTGACATAAAAAAACAAGTGGCAGAAACTTCTTCAAAAGAGCCCTACAGAGCTTTTAAAAGAGGCCCTTCAATGGATGCGAAACCACCTAACGCTATCTCAAATGTCGAATCCGAAGAAGAGGAAGAAGAAGAGAGTACCACTGAAGGGCAGACCGATGATGAAGAAATTGTGGAACTACAAGGAATGTGGGATTTCATCCTCCCACAAGAATAAGATCAAGAAGCATTTACGGTTAGCACACGAAGAAAAAACCAACTTGATCCTCCCCAAACTACCCCTAAGCAGAAGGGCACAAGCCCTACAGTAAAAGAAAAAGTCGCAACAAAGAAAACGACCGCTAAGGCAACTCAATCTAGCCCAGTCCAACGCAGATCAAACACAACCTCCATCAAACGCTATTAGTGTCGGATGAAATGGAATACAATATTATTGATGACATGAAAAAGACTAGGGCTAACATCACTCTTTATGAATTGAGCAAATTGAAACCTCAACAAAAGATAATGATGAAAGAATTACACGCCGTGCCTACTACATCTTTGCCTACAGTTGTAGCTTCCCACAACATGGGAAGACCCCCAACCAACACGACCAATAAGATCGATCCAAATGACATCGCCTTGATTGGAGGAAGATCAAGATCTCACACTCCCCCTTTTCTGCTCACTTATGAAATCTTATAAAAAAACGTGCACAATTATTTGGTAGATTCTGGAGCTTCAACAAATATTTTACCCAGAACAATATGTGCCAAGTTAAACGGTCAACCACAAAAATCCGCAGTGCACATAGTTCAGCTTGATCGATATCAAGTCGAAGTGATTGGTGAACTTAATCAAGTTACCATAAGATTGTCGTCTAACCCCAAGGTATGTCAGGTTATCGACATTCTAGTAGCTGATATCCCAGAATTCTACGGCTTAATTATTAGCAGGGATTGGTCCGAAAAAATCCATGGATAATTTTCAACCGACTAGTCAGACATGTGGTTACCATACAATGGTAAACCAAATCAAATAAAGGTTGAACGAGAGTTACACCAGAAATACATAGTAACAGAATTGGAGGGGGAAAATGAAGCAATAGCATACAACAGTAGCATCATAGGCAATTACTCGGTAGATTCTTTCCTCAGAAATTTCAATGCTCATACATCACCTTAGAAAATTCAGTTTTGTCCCAAGTCGAAATTTTTTCCCAAACTGATAATTCAAAGTGTGTTAATTTTGTAGAGAACCTATAAATACATCTTTGTTTTGGAAATTATATTTTGATGGCTCTAAATCTAACGAAGGAGCAGGAGCAGGATGCATTCTGATTAGTCCAGAAGGAAACAAGACAATGCTTACGTGCAGACTTGAAATCGATTGCACAAACAACACAACAGAATATGAGGCCTTGGTGCAAGGCCTACACAAAGCAATCGGGTTGAACGTCAAGTACCTTCAACTCTTCGGAGACTCTGAGATTGTCGTCAAACAGGTACGTAACACCATAAATTGCCTATCAAGTCATTTGAAACACTATCAATCTTTAGTACAAGATCTCACTGAGCATTTCATAGCATTCAATATTTCGTCAATCCCAAGACTCCAAAATGCGAGCGCAGACCTTTTAGCTAACGTAGCTTCTAGACTCATTCCCTCCGAAGATTTTAGTCTAGATAGATTCTCAATAGAATTAATCTTTAGACCGTCCATCCCTGACAACATTACAAACTGGAGAGTATTCAATGACGATCCTGATATTGTAAATTTCCTCACCTCTGAAGGATCCTACTCCAATCAAATAATTGACGAAGGCCACCACGATCGACAAATACAACAAAGTAGCACTAATAATGCTATACCTAAATCAGTGGTTAAGTTGGAAGACTTATACGATTTGAAAAGTTGGTTTAAAAGGTCTACTAATTCTAAGCTCTACAGTTCAACTCTGAACTACGAATCAGTAAACCTGGGAACCGATGATAAACCACAAAACGTTAATCTAGGCCACGACCTAGCCCCTGAAGAGAAACTAGCATATATTCGTCTTTTGAGACAATACAAAAATGTTTTTTCCTGGAATTACGATGAGCTGAAGACATACGACACTTCCATTATCCAACAGACTATCCCTATGATTGACAATGAAAAACCTGTCCAACAGAAACTCAGAAAAATCCACCCCAATTTAGAAAACCAAATAAAGACTGAGCTAAATAAGTTATTAAAGGCCAGAATAATTTTCCCCGTCAGACATTCCAAATGGGTCTCCAATATTGTACCCTTTAGAAAGAAAAGTGGAGATATTAGAATCTGCATCGATTTTCGGAATCTCAACAAAGCCTGTCAAAAAGACAATTTTCCCCTCCCTCCTATGGAGCAGATATTATAGGCAGTAGCAGGCTCAGAACTAATGTCTTTCTTGGATGGATTTTCAGGATACAATCAAGTGCTGGTACATCCCGACGATTAGTTAAAAACCACGTTCTGAACTAAATGGGACACATACGCATATCGAAAGATGCCGTTTGGTTTGATCAATGCCGGCGCTACATTTCAGAGAGCTATGGACATCGAATTCAAGGGTTTAGTCAATAAATCTGTAGTGATTTACTTGGATGATATAACAGTGTACTCCAAAAGCGAAGCGACCATCTCAAAGACTTGAAACAAATCTTTCAACGATGTTTAAGGTATGGGATTTCACTTAACCCAAAGAAATATTTTTTCGCATTAAGTGAAGGAAAAATTCTAGAATTCATAGTATCAAAATCTGGTATTCACATTGAACCTGATAGAATCAAAGAAATTTCTGAAATATCCCTACCTCATAATAAAAAGGCCATGCAATCTTTTCTTGGTCAAATCAATTTTGTGAAAATATTTGTCCCAGATTTTTCATGAATTGTTTCTCCTTTGCAAACTATGATAAAAAAGAATTCAAATTTCAAATGGGGTCGAGATGAGCATGAAGCATTCAACCTGATCAAACAAGCTATCATTAATGCTCCTTGTTTAGCAACCCCGAATTTTTTAGAATCTTTTATCTTATACACATTCGCCTCAGAGAAATCATATGTCGCGATTCTAACTCAAGCGAATCAAGAGAAAGCGGAAGCTCCAATCACATTTTTTAGCTCTAATTTACAAGGTGCTGAACTTAACTATTCAGACGTGGAGAAATATGCATACACCGTTTTCAAAGCGATCAAATATTTCAGACCTTTCTTACTTAAAACCCATACCAAGGTCATAGTACCGTTTCCAGCGGTAAGAAATCTTCTAATACAGAAAGATGTGGGTGAAAAAAGAGCAAATTGGATCACTGCTTTACAAGAATACGACCTTGAAATCAAACCAGCAAGAATTATGAGAGGTCAAGGCTTCTGCAAAATGTTGGCTGGAGCATCGCAGATTCCTGAAAGTTCATCTGAGGAAGTACAAACATATGAGGTAAGCCTAAACGATACAAAATCATTATACGCTGACACCATTTATTATCTCAAAAACGGGTATGCTCCAGCACACCTGGATCACACCAAGAAAAGAGCCCTAAGATTAAAAGCTAAACAATATCAGCTCATAAATGATGTCCTGTTTAAAAGGAATTATGATTCTGTACTTCTTAGGTGTCTCGAGAAAACTGAAGCCAAAAGGTTTTGTAGGAACTCCATGATGGGCCCGCAGGCGGACACTATGCTGGAGAGGCTACCGCACATAAGATCTTACGTGCGGGGTATTATTGGCCCACATTGTTCAAAGACTCACACAGTTACGTGAGGAAATGCCAAATCTGCCAAACTACTGCAGGGAGACAAAAGAAATCGTCCATGCCACTACAGCCGGTAAACATTGATCAACCATTCAGTCAATGGGGCTTGGACATAATAGGTGAGATCGTTCCTCACTCTTCTAAGCAGCATAGGTACATCCTCACGACAGCTGATTATTTTACTAAATGGGTAGAAG